>BMAW01123261.1:58175-197163 GCA_019974015.1 Nephila pilipes | reverse complement strand
TTTTTTTGGAATTGAGTCAGGGAAGTTCGTACTGGGAACGAAATATCACCATACTATATAAGGTACATTGGTGAACCGTGTTATTTCAAAATCATGTAAAAAGAATTGGGTATATATATATATATATATATATGTGTGTGTGTGTGTGTGTGTGTGTGTGTGTGCGCATATAGAGACAATTCGATTCATTACCTTCCTTTGGTTGAAGTCTTTTAACTTTGAATTTAAAATTCTCTTTCATATACTGTTTATACCTCTTTGATTCAGCTACTCAATCTGGGTATTATAGCAGCATTTAAAATGTACTACATAATGCAAAAAATTTAAATATATTTTAGATTCAGTGTAAGAAACAAATTTGACTGTAGTGGAAGATGGAGAAAACTTACGATTATGGATTGCATAACACATGCTTTTTTGGTAATCAAACAGTTGTGCCAATCGACCTTAAATACTTGTTAGCAAAAATTTTGTCAGCATCGTCAAAAGTTGAAATTTCGTTGTACAAAAATCAGTTGCGAGTTCTGAAATTATAACTCTATCAAATCCTATTGATGGTGAAGGTTTTAACAACAAGCAAGCGACTGATTTCAAAGAATTGATGCTAGAAAGCCCTTTGGATGAGGATGATTTGATCGAATTTATGAAAGTTTAGGGTAATAAAATGTCCATTATGACGAAGTCATAATGGATATTCAGCTATTAACAGCTGAATTAATTCGCGAGGGCTTGAAATTTGCTACATATATATAACAAAATTTTCTTACTTACGATCCTGACGTAGAGCGTTCATTACAATTTCAATGAAATCTTAAGTTTTGTGTAGCTGGATATCAAGAATTGAGAAATTAAAAAAACCGTCGCTAATAACAGACTTTCTAACAATAGCCAAAAAAAAAAAAAAAAAAGAGGCCATTAATAACAAACGAAATTCTTCATTTGAATCAAAGCCGACAGTTGTGCTAGACATACCTGACGCATCTACTGATGATAGAATTTTTGATCCAGTTCGTAATAAACGTGCACGCTTGTTATAAAGTAGCAATGAATGGTTGTTAGTTTTATTCCTAAATGCAATTTGAGTTTTTATATGTTGCATGTACCTATAGATTGAATTTTCACTGTCCACTAATTTTTTATTTTTTCTGTAATAAAAATGAATTACTTCTGTTTTATAAATATATAATATGGTTTTCATTATTACTTTTTTGAACGGTTGTTTGGGAAAATATTCAGAGTTTTTTCGTCTAACACGATTTTTTAAAGTCGGGAAAAATATCCCCAAATTTACCATTTATCGTATATATATTTTTTACACGAATTTATTTTGCACGGTTTTCTAAGAAACGTATCTACCGTGCAAAAAAAGAATTGGGTATATATATATATATATATAACGGATGAGTGAAAAGTGTGAGGTGCTCGTCGTTTGCTGCCGTTACGGAAGGATTCAAGAAAAAGAAAGGTAAAAAGCAAATAGAGCGTTGGACTAATGAACGAAGATGAGACGAAAAACTAGTTGTGCGAAGGAGAAAAACGTCAGAGAGATCTGCCACGTCTTCGATAGAGGTTTTAGTCCTAACAGCTTCTCCATCCTGACTGTTTCCATGATTATGAAGTCAATAAGATCTGTTAGCATTTGAATGTAAATAAAATTGTAAATAATTTAGTATGTAAAATGTGAGTTGTTTTAAATAGTAAATAAATTAGATGAAATCAAGAACCGTTATTTATACAACACGTGACACGCTAAAATGGTGACCCAGGACTTTATACACTATAATTAGTTTGCAACCGCTTATTGAAGTAGTGAAAAGGACTTTTTAAATTTGGAAAGTTTTTTTAGTGCCTGTTTCATTTTGTGAAACCAATATTGGGGAAATTTTTGTTTACGATGTCTTACGAATATAGCACAGCGGTCGTCAACGTTGCATGTATTTCGCTGAAAGTACCGCCCTTATAGCGGATGTATCTGGAGATTTGGTTCACCCAAATGGTGAGCAAATTTATACTAGTGGGAATCATGGCAGATACCACAAAATTTCACTACCTAGTTTCTGCTTTACAACTCAAGGAATTGGTGATAGTCATGGATATCATTTTGAATACTCTGTAGGATATTAATTAAGAAACGATGTGTTTGGATTAAGGTTAACGATGTAACGATGTAGTAAGGTTAAATTAAGAAACGATGTATTTGGATTCCACTTTAATTTCAGTCATCTGGTTCCTGCTCTCGGAGGGTAGACACGTGCGCTTCCTAGGAGAGTGCGAGAAGGGAAGAGAAAGGAGGAATTCGACAGTAGTTATTGCTGGAGAACTAATGCATGCGCAGATAGCATTTTAGTGCCCGCGTGAGTAACTACTTCTTCTAGCTGCCGGAGGGCTCGCGCATGCGCAAATTGCAATGAGAGTGCTAGCAAGAGCAAGAAGTCGCGGATCTCTACAGAGTATCCACCCAGAGAGCAGGCGAACGATAAGTAAATACAGAAATTTACACATACAAAACCAATGTTACATAAGAAAAATAAAATACAAGGAAATGGAAAATCAATCTTAAAGGTTGAAAGTTTACATGAAATGATGTTATACTGTTAGAATAAATACGTATGCTATGAGAATAGCAATATGAGTCTCAATAGTAATAAACATACAAAAAAACAAGGTATATATTGCAGATTATTTACATGTAGTATTATTATTCGACTGTGCATGCTCTTATATTATTAAATTAAAATGTGCTATAAAATCAATTTTATAGAAAAACAATTGAAATATACATTAATAATTCAGTAGTAGGATGAATAATTTGGGTTGTTGTGAAGGTAAAGAATCAAAAGGTCATCCTAATGTAAACAATAAACATTTGGGATTCTTATCAAATCAGGAATAACAATTCAACAATTAATTATTTAAATTTAAGCAAGCAAAATGTGCTATTAATAAGCTATTATACAAGTCATAGGAATTGATAGATATTTACATGTACTGGCAAAACACAAATAATTTCTATATTGTAAACAACACTTATTTACACACAATATGCTATATTTCTCACAAGTATTTTAGACAGGTTAAAAATAACTAAATTTCTAATAATTCAATACTCGCACACTTGCATACAGGGCATAAAATTGTTAATAAGGAAATATTATTAGTATCAGTATAAAAAAAAATTTATTTAATAAATTTTGCATATACATATGTATAACACTAGTTCAGAGAATAGAAATTTTCCTACTATAAAACACAATAAAAAATTAATTGGACAAATATTAACACTAACATAGCATTTACCAAAAGCATATTGTAACATTGAATCATGTGCTATTAATTGCAATAATCCGAGATGATCATATATATTGTTTTAAATTTGTAAACAGAAATAAACATATGAAAAAGATTAAAATGACTGAAAATATATAATTTGCCTGTTAATGTCACATGAAACTTGAAATATAATACCTAAAGTGTTTGAAAATTATACCAAAAGCAATTTAACTGTAAAAAAAATTATGTTTATATTGTTCCAAATCCTTGGGAAATCTGACGTGTCTTCCACATCTAGTTTTAGAAACAGTTCTTTCATGTGATTGAGATTAAATTTCTTTATTTACACGAGAAATTGTTTTTCCTTTTGAACGGGAATCAGTTTGTTGTTATCTTCCAGTCAGAGGAATATCATTTGTGTCGTCTTAGACATAAGATGGTTTTTCACGATCTATTGAAACTGTTTTCTTTTCTCCATTTATAAGGATGATGAACACTTTGTCAGTACGTTTTATTACTTTATGAGGTCCTGTATAATTTTGTGAGAGTGGTGGCTGGACACTATCAACTCTCAAAAAAAAACTTGGAACAGCTCTTTAAATCTGTTGGCACAAACATAGAGCTTTTCGTATGAGCAGATGTAGGTATTGGTTGGAGTGATCTCATTTTCTCAAGTAAGAATGAGACATAGGTTTGATTGCAGGTGGTGGTAAACTTGTCTGTGGAGAAGAGATCCGATGGCAGTCTGAGAGTAGTTCCATAGACAAGTTCTACACAAGTGGCACTTATGTCCATCTTAACAGCAGAACGCATACCGAGAAGTACAACAGGTATGATTTCACTCCACTTCGAATTCTCGTGAGCTTTGATGGCATTCTTGAGATGACGATGCAGTCTTTCGACAAGTCCATTGGCTTTCTGATGATAGGCACAGCATCGTATTCTGTTAGTACCGAGAAGATTGCTCAGTTCTTTGAAAAGGTTTGATTCAAAGTTCGTACCTTGGTCTGTCGTGATAATAGCAGGACAACCAAAGCGTGCTATCTAAATGTTTTTTGTGATGTGAGCAAAAATGCTTATAGTACTGCGATATTTCTTCGAAAAATGGAAAGGGATACTATTTCGGTGTCATTTGTTTGTGCGAAGAGTCGAGTAGCACCCCTTCGTAAAACTACTATTCCAAGATTGAAACTATTAGCTGGTTGCATAGGAACACGTCTTTCAACGGTTGTGATTAAAGCATTAGGTTTAGAAAATATTCCAGTATTCTATTGGAGTGACTCTTCAACAGCATTTTATTGGATTGAAAGAAATGAAAATTGGGGTGTGTTTATAAAGAACCGAGTACAAGAAATTAAATCATTGACATTTAACGGAATCTGGAAGCATGTTCCAGGAAACTTAAATGCAGCAGATCTACCATCCCGAGGATGTTCTACAGGTGCATTGGTCAAATCGAGATGGTAGGAGAGGCCAGATTGGCTAAAAGGAATGGAAGAAAAATGGCCCAAAACCGAAGCTGTTCTAAACGACGAAGAGATTCAGAGGGAAAGAAAAAAAACTGTTGCTTCTCATTTGACATTTACCGAGAAGAAATGGTATTTGAAATATTTTTCCAGCTTCTTTAAGATTGTGCGAATGACAGCACGGATTCTTTGATTTGTACGAGGTTGTCGACAACCACAAGAAAAAATGACCGGAAATTTGACTGTTCAAGAAATCGACTTAGCTGAAAAAAAGTTGTTGAAACTTGTTCAAGATGAATCATTTAATAAAGAAGATAATTTGAAAGGTTTTCTGACTTATGTAGACCAAGATGGACTCTATAGACTAAATGCAAAATCGTTAGAAGAGATGATACTGAAGATGTCCCATTAGAGATTAGATGTCCTATTGTCTTGCCTTCCAATCATGAACTTGTGCATCGACTAATATTCGATCACCACTTGCTGCTTTGCCCTGCCGGAGTACAATTTGTTCTGACACAACTACGGCAAAAAGTTTGGATAGTGAAAGGAAGGAAAACTATCCAAAGCGTCTTATCCAAATGTATACTTTGCAAAAAACACACAGCCAGAGTGGTAGAGACTTTACCATCTACTCTTCCTGAAGATAGAATTCAAGTTGCGTCTGCCTTTGAAGTGACGGGTATTGATGTAGCAGGCCTCTTTACTTAAAGACGGCAAAGAAAGCTTGGATCCTGATTTTTACATGTGCCGTGTATCGCGCAGTGCACTTAGAACTTATAGAAAGTTTATCTACGAATGGTTTTCTATTGAGTCTGCGAAGATTTATTGCCCGAAAAGGCCGTCCCTCTGTGATTTACAGCTGAAATGGTTCCAACTTTTTTGAGCAAATCGTCTTTTGAAAGCTATCGACTGGAACAAGATCTCAGATTTCTCCTCTTAAATGAGAATACAATGAAAGTTCAACCCATTAACTGCCAGTTGGTGGGGAGGATGGGTTGGAAAGATTAATCCAAACCGTGAAGAATTGCTAAGAAGAGTTCTTGGAAAATCCTGTTTAACATTTGAAGGAATGGTAATAATTCTTTGCGATGTAGAGGCGGTCATAAATTCTCAGTCTCTGACATATATGTCAGATGATCCTTTTGATCTTGAAACTTTAACACCTTCATTATTTATCCAGGATATTAAGACTGTTGGAGTTCCTGATATAGACAATTTAGACAAAATAAACCTGGCTAAGAGATGGAGATATCACCAGTGGTTAAGAGAACAGTCCCAGAAAATATTCCGAGATGAATATCTTGGACTTTTAGTGCAAAGGCCTTTGAAAAGAAAATTTGTGAGACCAATCGAAATCAATAACATCGTTCTTGTAGGGTAAGATAATTTAAAGAGATCCGATTGGTTAATTGGCCGTGTTATAGATATTTATCCCGGAAAAGACAACCAGGTACATGTAGTAAAAGTGAAAACTGAAAGCTAGAGAATTGACCCGACTAGTCAAAAAACTGTATCCTCGTGAACTTTTTTAAAGTATTTGTGTTTTCTAAACTCAACATTAAATTTAATCTGTCTCTTAAATATTTTTGAATTATAAATAACTGATTAGTTTGATTTAATGTTAAATTTATAGTATTTTGAGATATATAATATTTGTAAAGTTATTTTGATTTTTCTTTAAAAATCAAAAGGAGGGAGAATGTCGCTAGAGCTCAATTATTTTTGCATAATTTATTAAACTGCTATTGGCAACGCCAGTCGAATTCGGAGAAAGTAAACAGAACTTGAGAACATGGCAATGTAGCGCATGCGTCGAATTCGAACTGCTATCTAGAATGATAATTGACCCCATCTTCTGATTTGAACTATTTGTCTTTTTTGTGTGTGTGTGTCCAAGCCATTAATAAACTGTTGTAAAATATTAAAGCTCTCCCAATCCTTTAATGAAAACATTTTAGACAGAACATGTACATATCGACCTCCTGAGACTCTTGCCTCCTCCAGAGAGTTTCCGTTACCTCCTTACTTGTGTGGATCGGTTCTCCAACTGACCGCAGAGATGTTTCCATTAGTAGATATTTCAGCAGAGGCGGTGGATAAAACCTTCGATGCTGGTTGGAACTTCAGATTTGGTCCAGTTCTCAGATTAACTACAGATCAAGGAACGCAATTCGAATCATCTCTATTTGAGGTCCTATCGAAATTTTGAGGCACCGAGAGGCAACACACAACTCCATACCACACACGGCCAAGTCAAGAGGTTTCATCAGCAGTTGAAATTGGCTATAATGGCGCATTGTGGTCCTCAGTGGACCACAGTATTGTCCACCATACCTTTGGGATTTTGGGCCACTTGGAAGGAGGATCTATAAGCCACAACTGCGGATATAATTTATGCCCCCCCCCCCTATATGACTTCCAAGCGAATTTCTATACTGGCCTAAGCAAAGCGCTGATCCTATTACTTTTGTAGGAAGACTCAGGGAGTCAATGCAGTGTCTCTCATCTCCGACGACCCGACATCATGAACAAAACACAATTTTCGTGAGAAAGAATTTGATCACGTGCAACTATATTTTTCATTGGACAAACTCTATCAAAAAAGGATTGCAATCTATATACGAGGGTTCCTATAAAGTTGTCGACCACACCGAATCAGTGTTCCGGATCTTGAGACGTGGGAAAGAGGTTTCAATGAGTGTGGTTAGGTTGAAGACTGCCTACGTTCCCAAAGAGTTGGCAGACATCCCAGCTGGAGGGAGCAAGGGAAAAAAGATGTCCTCTCAAACGTATGAAGTCTCGGGTAGCAGTCAAAAAACCACGACTCATTCCCTCTCAGAGTAAAGTTCAACCCCAAGTATCACTGGGGGGGGGGGGCACCTGTGATGTTTGAAGCTTGCTGCAGTCACGGAAGGATATAAGAACGACAGAGAGCAAACAGAGCGCTGGACCAGTTAATGAAGAGGAGAGGAAAAAACAGGTTGCATGAAGGAGAAAAACGTCAGAGCGACTTATCTCGTCTTCGGTAGAGGTTGTAGTGTTAACAGCTTCGCTTAGCATTTGAATGTGAATAAAATTGTAAATAATTTAGAATGGGAGTTGTTTTAAATAACAAATAAATTTGTGTTGCTGATGAAATCAAGAACATTTATTTATACAATACGTGACATTGCTAAAAGGGCATTACAACTTCGTCTGTTAAAATGTCATGGCTGGAAAAATCCTACCAATTCGAGTAACGTCTATTTATTTCTTGTTAAATTGAGAGAGAGGCAATTACATGGTGGTGGCCATGAACGCAGCGCAAGCTACGTCCATTCGATTCCATGAATTACATTATGAAAATTTGAAGATTCCAGATGCGTAGTTTCCGTGTCGTGACTAAGTGAAAAAAAAGAGAAGAATTTAACTTGCTTTGAATTTATATTCTAGGATTTTTTCAGATCACGTGGAATTGGATGAAGGGATCTCTAGGAATTTTTGCTCTCGACAGAAAGTCTCGTAGGAATTATCCCTACAACTTCGAAGCGTGTGAAAAGGTGGCAGATTTTAAGAGCAAATGATAGCATTAATTGAAATCTAAATTGAAATAGTATCAGGAATTAAAAAGGAATAGTTTACTGTGATAGTTAAAGAATAGGAAAATTTAGGAAATTAAATTATATTTAGGGGAAATCATTACATATATATATATATATATATATATATATATATATATATATATATATATATATATATATATATATATATATATATTGTGTGATATGTGTGTGTAATTTTTGACCCAATTGAGCGAAAATTGCTGTTTTTCCTTGAAGAAAAATTCATTTTTAGATGTTAATTAATTGTGTTAATTAATTTATTCAGAAACACAAAATTTTTGTTCCCTTTAAATTGTTAACATTAGTATTCATTTTGTTCAGCTATGATTGAAATTGATACCATATTTTAAAATATACATCTTAAAATAAATTGTTGAGGACGTTTTTTTTAGTGTAAATTTTCAGGAGGATATAAAATTTGTTTAACTTGAAATATTGTTTGATCTATTGATGTCCATCAAAACAATTCACTAAGGCAATGTTCCCAACACTTTGTTTTCTGTGATACGGTTATTTAATTATTCTATTTTATTACCCACTATAAACTTGTTGCCTATTTTGAGGAATGCGGATAAAATAAACGTTATTTAGATGCTAATTTAATTCTCGTGTACTTTAAAATTTACTTATATGAAATTATTACTTAGCTAATTGCTAACAGGAAATTTTAATAAGACCAACTTCTTAATGACAAGTGCGAAGCTGTTTCTAGCTAACTAAAAACTGTACATTTGGTGAAGAACACGATAATATTTTTCTCATAACCAATTCGATTTTCAATCTGTGTGTTTCCATATTTATGTTTTAGGAAAAAACCATCGTTGGAAATCCAGAGCATAGGTCGTGAAAAAAGGCATCCGAAATTTTACAGCCTTTTATGCTAAAACTCGGCTCTCCTTACTCGACACGACAGCCTAAAATTCTTGAATGGTATTCGATCGTATACCCCTTCATCCATTCTTTGTCCCTGCTTATTGAGAGAAAGCTATCCTTAATATTTGTCTCTAGGCCTAGCAAATATTTCTTGATGCCTGCTGAAAGTCCTTCTGAACTCACACTATATTTATTCGACAATTCTGTTAACTGTATAAAAGCTTTGCAATAACCAGCTTCCTTACGCCTCGACCACAAATGAAAATTTTTCGTGGCAGCTACAGCCTTCTCTTGCTCTTTAATAACAATCATTGTTACCTTGTAAAGTCAGATTAAAGTTATTCAAAAATACCACATATATATTCAACATTGCTTTGGGAGTTTTGATATTATGAAGCGATTTATTGATCGTTTATTAACGTTGCATTCAAAAGCAACATGAGGGAAATTCACGTCGGACCTCATAATTTTGAACCTCGGCCAAGCGACGAGGACAACACCTGCGATAGCACCCATCCCCGAAATTTCCACACAACGGTAGGACTTAGGATTTAACGTGTTTTGGTCAAGGGTGACGTCACAGTTCTTACACTTCATATTTTTCCTTTTTCTTTATTTTTGGAATATATATTGATCTGTAGTCAAATGGCATCACCACTTCCTGATAACAGCGAATACTTATAATTAGTCTTCTTCCCCCCTCTCCGATCAGTCTTTTCGGCGACGGTTGGCCTCAACGTTGGTCTGCAAAATGATTTTTGATGTGACATGAATGTGTGTGCACTATAAGAAAAATGTGTTTATGAAAGATTTTTTAATGAATTGGATCCTCGAAATATTTGTCACTTCGCCACAGCTTAATTTAATTGGTAATAAGTACCGAGATATGATTCCGGGTATAAAAAAAAAAAAGAAAATTTTGAAGTCTAAGTGGAAGTTAGCCGCACTTTTCACGACGAAGAATATTGATATTACAGCTATCCCAGTCAGGGACGTCTTAAGGCATGGGCCAACTGGGCCCGGGCCCAGGGCCTCGCCTTTGATTGGGGCCTCGTCTCGTTCTCTACTCGGCCTCAATAAGATCAATAATCAGAATAATTTTAATCATCAAATGTTATTCTCGGATATGACTGGTTGAAGACGGTTACTTCTATATCAAAAATTCCTATTTACAACATTTTCTGAGAATCGGGAATTATTAGTTTTATTTCTAAAGCGATATGTGCCCAATTTATTCAAATAAATGCTGCTCTGTTAAGGGCAGTCACAGACATAACAGACACTCCTTTCAGCGTCCTTTTATTTATTTGCACACATGAGTTAAGGATCGTTCCTGAATTTACAAGAGATACACTTAAGCTCTCAACAGAAGTGACAAAAACACATTCCCTATTTTGTGACAGGCGTCAGGTCTAATAAAAGGAGGGTTGAAATGATCCTGAAGGAAATCACACTTTTTTGAAGAAACGAACGGCCTACAGTTTTAAATCGGCAATTCCTTCCTTTAAATTTAATTTCTTTGAAACAGCAAAAAGTAATTATGTTTTTATTTTTGAATGGTATTTCTTTGAGATTTAAGATAATAAACAAATATTTATATAGTATTAAAAAAAGTAAAGTGATATGTAATTTTATGGGCTTTTTTTACAGTGAGAATTATAAAAATAATATCCAATTTGAAAAATTATGCTTTTGTGTATGTGTGTGATAGTTTTCTCTCTCTCTCTCTCTCTCTCCTTCTGAACAACATGAAATAATCTCCTAACTGTTTATAAAATTATAAATAAATAATTCAATGGACTCTTTAGAATATTTTTATATTGATTAATATGCATAAATGTGCGCTTCCTTCATTTTGAATGTACTATGATTTTGCAAAAGAGTTTTCGATGTGTATTGTAATTCAGAGAAATATTTTTATTTTCTTCTACTATGGAACGCAACTATCAATTCAAATGACTACCCTTTTTTTTGTTACATTGAAACCCAAATAAAAAAAACATTTATAAAGCGAATATATTACAACGATTGTAGTAATGTAATATAAATGTAGAAAAACAATCATATAACAGGAACCCTAGTGTACGATTTGATAATTAGATAAATAAATGCCTGTACAATAATTTAATATCTTAAGAGTAAACAACGAAAATGGAGAAGTTCTCCTCCAACACAGTACAAAACCAGAGATTTTAGTTTATAAGACTCCTCACTAAAAATTTTTTATTTGCGTGTTTACGTCAGATAAGATTATCTTGTAGAAAATTGAAATTTATTATATATACTTTAATTTTAAATCTAATACTTCAAAACTTATAATGAACTCATACTTTATCACTTATTAATACTTTATTACTTACTAATAAATTATCACAAATTGGTATAAAATACTTTTAATGAAAGTTACTTACATAAATATAATTCTCCTAATTAATAATTTATGCAATAACGTTCTTTAATTTTTGTAATCTATGACTTCCATTTTATCATAATTCTTTGTTTCGTTTGATAAGCATAATACAAACATATATTTTTCTAATAACTTTTAAGATATTCCAAATATTTTGTAAGATAATACAATATAGAAACCTAAAATCCTTTTACAGATTTCTTCCGCATGTCATTCCGATCTAAATGGTTCACTCAATATTTTCTAAGATATGGTTTTACATTCGCAATTTACAAAAAAAAAAAAAAAAAAAAATTTAAAGAATTCATATAATTAACTGTATGTGATAATTCTAATATTGATTTATATTAGTATATAGTACAAATGTATATCTTCATAGTAATGATAATTTGAAATATAATATTTTGTATATTAATAATAATAATTAAATAATCATAATATGATGATAGAAAAATTGTATAAAAGAAGTAGTAACATATAGAAAAATTGTATAAAAGAAGTAGTAACTTAATTGAAGCTTTGTTCTTTCTATCCACGAAAGAGTTAAAAAAATAATTTAAGAAATTCCATCTTATTACTTTCAGAATTCTTACGAAAACGAGTCATTTATTACTCTCATTTTATACACATTTTTATTTACAAACTAATGCGCAAATTTTTTTCTTCTTTATCTTGAAGAAAAAAAAAGTGAAATTCTACACATAGCTATGTGCAGATTACGTGAGATTTAGCATAATGATTTTTAGAACAGTGAAACGTTTTGAAAGTGGAGCTGTGAAACGCAAAATATCGAAGGAAAAACAGGAATCTATTGGTGAATTACCGAAACTCACCCCATTTTTCTTTAATACAAATTCTACCATCTACATCTATCTCTACCACTTTTATCACTATATACAATAATGTTACTGAAGTTGAAGGGCAGGGGGGACAGACTATTTAAGTATTCGAGAAGGTACTATAAAACCTATTGAAATAAGTACAATAACTGATGACGTTTCAAATATTTTTATTGCAAGTACAAATCCAGGGCTATGGCTTCATATATTGACTAGAATTTACAGTCTTACTGGGTTGAGAATGGTCATCAGTTTGTTCCAACGAACATAATGATTTTGAAAAATCAGCACGTACATACAACGAGCCAAATGATAACACTAAAACAAGCTACCTGTCTACGATGTTATTAAAAAAAGAATTACACAATGGTAAGGTTGTAGACCATGAATGGCTAGTATATTCTCCATCACAAGGAAAGATATACGGTTTTGTATGTAAATTGTTCTCATTTACCAATTCTACATTCAGCAGTAGCGGATTTAATGATTGGAAGCATGCAAGAATGGTTATTGCGTAGCATGAAAACGCACTTGAACACAGAAAATGTATGATGAACTACCATAGTCGATTACAGTTATCTAGTTTCATAGACAACCAACTTAGTTATAATACAATTCAATGATAAACGTCAATATTGGAAAGAAGTGAAAAGAGAGGGAATGTTAAGGTTAGTGGTGCAGGAGCCAGAAGTGGCTATGCTGCACCAAACAAGATTTAAATGTGGTCTGGACGTGAAAAAAGTGGAAAAAAAAAGACAAAAAGGTTGACAAAACGGAGGATCGAAAATAGAGAAGGATCGCTAGGGTAACACGGGGGTTCGCCCCCTGTGTTTACGTAAGACAGAGAACTTCATGGGAAAGAAAAAGATCACAAGGGTTCCTCGGGGTCATGATGCCCGTACCTACTTAAAGAAGAGAAGTCTCTGAGGTACCCTGATATAATCCCCAGAAGCAGGGTGCCTGGCTATACCCCCCAGACCCTGGGAACCCATTTTAATCGCCTCTTACGACATGCATGAGCTACAGTGGGACTATTTTGTCATAACCGGTCTCCACACGGTTCAGTGCTAAAGAGAATAGTGGCTGTTATAAAATTCTTAGTGTCCAAGAGGACTGCCTTTCAGAGGTAAAAACGAAACTATATGTTCTGTGAATAATAAAAATTATTTAGGCACTTCTAAGTAAGTTTGATCCATCTCTAAATGAACATAATAAAAAGTACGGCAATTCTGGAAAAGGTAATCCTTATTATCTATCTGCTACAATTTGTGATGAATTTATTGAAGTCATGGCGTCAAAAGTAATGAAAACTATAGTCATTGAAATACAGAAAGCTGAACATTATTCTTTTCCCGCTGATTCTACCCCAACTGCGAGTCATGCTGACCAACTTACTTTTATATAAAGGTATGTCCAAAATGGTGCAACCATTAAGAGATTTCTGCAATTTATTTATATAAATGGACATACTACAGAATATCTGACGGATGTCGTGGTTTCATTTTTGGAAAATAATGACATTTCCCTCAATGATTGTAGAGGTCAGTCATACAACGATGCCTCGAATATGTCTGGGAAATATTCAGGATTGCAAGTCGCCCGACTTCATGAAAAATATAAATACGCTATATACGTGCGATGTGCAAAATATTTTTTGAATTTGATGGCGTTCCACCAGCAGAATGTAATTATAATATAAAAATTTACTTTGTTTTGTCCAAAATTTTAAAATTTTTGCTCATCGTCAAACCATTGTTGGAATATACTAATATTACATGTGAGCTGTGATAAAAATGCACTCAAAAACTGATCGAAAGCACGTTGGTCAGCACGCGCAGATGCGATTAAAGCCTTAAGCTTCAGATATTCAGATATTGTCATGAGCCTAGATTGCTTAATTGATGAAGAATTACTGGCAGCGGATACTCGACTTTTTGTTAAAAAATTAAAAATTAAGATGAATGAATCAGAAATTATTTTTTAACTATCCTTTGGAATGACATTTTGACACATATTGACAAAGTAAATCCATTTATCCAGAGAAAAAATATCGATTTGTTGAAAGGTGTAAAATTATTAAAATCGTTAATGTTATACATAAAAACTAAAAGAGACTCTTTTGACTATTATGAGTCAAAAGCCAAGGAAGTATCAAAGTGTTCATAAGCATGTAAGACAACGCCGTGTTAGTGTAATTTTCCTTGAATGAAACAGAGACACCGACACAACGTTTAAAAACAGCCAAACCAGAAATTTAAAATCGAAACCTTTTTACCAATAATCGACTCTAATTTGCAATACACAAACGCGTAGCAAAAAAAACATGAGGAGCTTTTTGAAATGTTTGGATTGTTTGAAAATATTTTTTATTTGGATGAGACAAATATTAAAATAGTATGCGAGAAAATATGAAAATTTTATGATAATGATATTAATGGAGAGGAACTAAAATTGGAATGTCAACATTTCAAGTTATATATGATCATTGGTAGTGAAACGCTGAAGAAAAAGTAAAGAGAAAAAATGCAAAAAAGAGATTAATATAAAATGTAATTCTACAAATGCAGATGAAGCACATTTGTTGAATGAGGGGACTGGAATTGGGATCAACACACTCTACACATATATGTACAGGTGGAGAACAAAATAATACGAACACCTGTGAAAAGGTATGACGTATTTCACACCTGCAGTACAGCTGCTCCACCTGCAATTGAAGTCTGCCACCTAGTGAGCGTGAAGAGGAAAGTATCAGTCTCTCAACACTCAACACATACATGTACAGGTAGAGAACAAAATAATACGAACACCTGTGAAAAGGTATGACGTATTTCACACCTGCAGTACAGCCGCGCCACCTGCAATAGAAGTCTGCCACCTAGTGAGCGTGAAGAGGAAGGTATCAGTCTCTCAACAGCAGTCAGCTGCATTGCATACGTCCATCGAAATGTCTGTGATAAGCTGAAATGAGAGTTCCAAAAAGGAATGATTGTTGGAGCACGTTTAAGTGGAGCATAAGTTACAGAAGCAGCAAAGAGTAAGTTAAAAACAGCAAAGAGGGGTTTGCAAAGAATGCGTTATCAGCCGTTATAACAGCGAACACGAAAGAGGGTAAGACGACGTCTTCAAAGCACATCAATGATCGAAAGTCAAAGCTTGCTGATAGGGATAGACGGGCCTTGAAGGGCATAGTAGCCCGAAAGCACAAGCAATCGTTAACCGAGATAACATTCGAAATGAACAGTCATCTCAAGGACCCAGTTTCAACAAAAACTGTCAAAAGGGAACTTCATGCTGCGAACATTTATGGCAGAGTTGAAATTCGTAAACCCTTGGTGATAGCAACTAATGCTTTCAAGCGACGCCAATGGTGCAGAGATCACAAAGGCTGGTCCCCACAGCATTGGCAACAGGTAATATGGTCAGATGAATCGTCATTCAACCTATTTCAGACGACCAGATGCGTTTATGTCTGGAGAATGCACAGAGAAGCGTTTAATCCTGAATGCCTCTTGCCGACTGTGAAACATGGGGGTGGCTCTATTATGGTATGGGGTGCGATATCTTGGTGTGGTCTTGGACCACTTGTTATTCTGCATAGGAGAATCAAATACAATCTTTATCTAAGCATTCTAGGGGATCATGTCCATCCTTTTGTTCAGACTATATTTCCTGAAGAGTGTCCAAACTATATTCCCCCCCCCTATCCACACTATTAGGTGTGTTCAAGCATGGTTCGAAGAGCATGACGATGAAGTTGAAGATCTTGCCTGGCCCCTTCCGTCTCCGGACTTGAATATTATTGAACATTTATGGGAATATTTGGAGTCCAAACTTCGTCCCCTATTTCCACCTCCATCCAGCCTTTCGGAATTAGAGACCATTTTGCAGGAGGAAGGGCTTAGTATTCCTTTAAATATTGTCCATGACCTTTATGCATCTATCCCATGTCGCATTAAATCTGTACTTCAGTCAAAGGATGGTCCAACCCCCTATTAATAAAGATTTTCCATTATTTCACAGGTGTTCGTATTATTTTGTCCTCCATCTGTATAATGAAAGACCACTCACTGTGTTTCCCAATATTGAAATAATAATGAGAATTTTCTTATCTATGATGATTATCAACGCGAGTGGCGAGCGTTCATTTTCAAAACTCAATCTAGTCATAAATGAATTGAGAAATCGTATGACTCAATCACGTTTGAATAATTTAAGTTTGATGAGTATTGAAAATGAAATATTATTAACAATTGATTTTAAAGACCTCATCAAAGGATTTTTTGCGAATTGGAAATGTAGAAAACGAATATTCACATAAAACCTTATTTTACAATGTATCACTTTTATTGAACTGTACATGTATATTCACCAGATTAGATTATATGGTCGCAGATGGGGCCTGTTTTTTCATAAGGGCCCAGGGCCTCAAGAAGTCTTAAGACGTCCCTGATCCCAGTTATTGTTTAAGCGTGACCCGTACTTGGATATTAGGGTTTTGAAGAAAGGTGTAACCTGAACTGGAATTTTATCATTTTGAAGAAATAACACACTACACTCTAAAAAATAACTTTGAAATGGTGAGACCTGTGTGTGTGCACTGTGTTTAAATTTGGAATTTCGTCATCTATTGGGGCTGATTTTGGAAGTGTGTCTTGCATCTCAGTAAAGAAACTTTTTGAAAAGAATTCTGTGGTTCCTGTATTCCAAGCTGTAACTATTACGGATGTTCTGTTTTAGAAACAGCAAAGAACTGTATTTCTATGAAAAATTAATGTTCAGATTAGTAAGTAACATAAGTAATAGCTTGACCATTGTTTTGAAAAATAATACATTACACCATGCGGGTACCAATCAATATTTTGAATTACATTTTGTGCGAATTTGTTAATCTCACCCTGATATCAAATTCAATCATACCGTCCATAAATTATTATTAATCTTAAATTTTGAGAAAATTTAAGATTGATATAAATTTTATGGTTTTAATTGTACTAAACTGAAAATTTATAAACTAATAATTTTGTATTAATACTATGTTTTCACGAAAAATTTTTAGAGTTCATAATTATGTTATCACAATTTCTACGTTACTTGTGTGTAGTTGCGTTTTGAGGTACCGATCATCTTCCTCACCCTTCTTGGCCTATACTGAGGTTTCTCTCCCAGTACCGCCTGGTCATTAGAGGGTGCATTGACTTGCAACAGGCAGTGCATGATTCAGTTAATACGGGTGATTACAACTCAGAATTGCGCCCAATTTTATTTTAAATCTGAATTTTAAGAAAATGGCATTGAGATTTGTAGTGGAAATATAAAAAATTTATGATACGTTGCGGTTTTGATTTTATGTGAATATTTTCATATACTTTTTGGACAAGGAGACAATAAGTTTTGTTCTGGCAACTTTTGAGCTTGAGAATTTGAATTCGTAGTAGGCCAAATTTTTTAGTTTATTTAACTTCCTGGTGTTATATTTGCTTTCCCTGAGAAAATAGCTTATTTATCAAAAAAAAAAAAAGGGGGGGGGATTTAAATTTGCGAAGAATTAAATATAATAATTATTACTGATATGAAGATGATAAAAGTACAAGAAACTATTCTTAAAAGTGATATATACGGAGAATAACTCGTTAAATGATGTTTAAGGAGTTTGTTAAGAAGCGAAAACAAAAAGAGTTGGAAATTCAAGAGCAAAAACGGAATGAAGGAAAAATTCATGCGCAAAAAACGGAAAGAAGAATCGGACATTCATGAGCGAAAACAGAAAGAAGAATTAGGAGAAGAGAAAATTTTGGGTTTGAGAAATTAAAGTTAGAAGTTTTCAAACTAGATCAGATTAAGAATTTCAAATGGAAAGAACTCCAAGTAAGGAATTAAGCAAGTTTTTTTTTTATATATATATGAAGAAATAATTAGTCGCTTGTATTTTGTACTATTTCAGCGTCATGCGGGATATCTGTACAAACGGAACTTAAGGTCGCAGACTTGTTGGGTCTACTCCTGCAAAAAGCTCAGCTTAATCAAATGTTGCTCTTGCGACATTAACATCCACAATCACTCACTAATTCCCCAGCAAGAAGTTTAGTTTTTTTTTATTAACGTCGCACTAGAAGCAACACGAGGGCTATTGGCGACGGACCTCGTAATTTTGAACCACGGTCAAGTGACGAGGATGACACCTGAGCTGGCACCCTCCCTCCTAACATCCACACCACACCATCAGGAGGACTTTGGGCCCCGACAGTTTTATCGTGCATCAGCCCCGGCTACACGGCGGGTCTTTGGCGGCCAAGGATCGAACCCGCAACTGAACGAAAACCGCCGGCCACGAATCCGAAATCAAGACCACTAGGCTACCGCGGCCACTCCCCAGAAAGAAATCACGCAGATCCGAAGCTTAAGAGTCGGAGGAAAAGTCAATGATTAAGATCATGTGAAAAAATTGTTAAAAAGATTCAGTTAACTCCTGAAAAATTCCGACAATTGTTTAATACGCACATGAAAATTGCTGAACGTACTTGGCAAAGTTTTTATCATGAACTGTAGATGGATGGACATCAAAACTAATTAGCTGCGGGATCTTATCATTGCAGATCAGGTGAAAAAAAAGTGCATCGTTTTAGTTTACAGAAAGCTACTTGGATAAACGGTCCATCATTAATTCACTTAGTGAAATAGCTGAAAAATTAGAATTCGAAGATGTGAGAAAAACATTTCGAACTAAATCGGTTAATGCGTTTTCGAGAGGGAAATACGAAGTTAAAGAATCAAGCAAGTTTGGATGGTTCAAGAAAAATAAGCTCGAGAGAAAAAATTTTGGTCCAATCACAGTAAGGACTTCAAAAGAAAAAAGTAATTGACATCCTTTTACTACAACTCTCTTGATCATTTACTCCCAAATTGACCAAAGCTGAAGAAAACCTCAGAGCTTGTAAATTCTGTTTCCAAAAACAAATTTTTTGCAGACATATGCTTCTCATAGAAAAATAAATTAAATCCTTTGCAACACTGGAGCAACCATAGATATCGTTTGCCGCAAATTTGTGACACCCAAAGATATGAATGGGTACACATCCATTAGACATTCAATTTGCTTACCACTAACTGAAATTCTTATCAAATGTGAGTGGGGCAAAACAATCACAAAAACAGCTGTTATTTCAGATGAACTGTTCGTGGACATTATCTTCCAGGGAATACGACTGCTGCTCTCTTCAAAAATGAAGGAAATATTTCATTGCACCAAGCGAATGCCACTCAAACAAGAAGACAAAAATTGATGGAAAAAGAAGAGACTTCTGAACAATTGATTAAAGAACCCTGAAACATAGTCATGAAGAGTGAGCACATAAATTCAGAAGATAAACTCTTTCCAACTTGGGATTGTATTATAAATACTGTGTCAAATAAGGTTAATATTCAATCCGAAAAATCTGAACAGGTAATTTTCATCACTGATCCTATACCTAATGAAACTAATATTGATGTATCTGGTATTCCTTGTTTTACCATACATACCGATTCTAACTTACAGGTAGTTGAACATATGGAATACATGATTACAGATATAAGGACTGTGTCATTTCAAAGTGTTGATCAAAATATTGATTTGAAAATATACTGAAATTTCATTTTATGATTCTATGGATATTAACGGTGATAC
The DNA here is from genome assembly GCA_019974015.1 of Nephila pilipes. NCBI lineage: Eukaryota > Metazoa > Arthropoda > Arachnida > Araneae > Nephilidae > Nephila > Nephila pilipes. The sequence continues at coordinate 177,034 of BMAW01123261.1, read as the reverse complement.
TAACTGTTCTACAGGACACTTTATTAATGATGAAATATTGGATAGTTTACATAAGAATTTAACACTAATTTCTAAGTAAGAAGATGGAGATGTGTCGTAAGGTTTTCATTCAGAACAAGCTGATGAAACTGTTTTGATTTTGACACAGACTAATTAATTTCTCTAAATATTTTAACTAAGAGTTCAAATGCTTATGATTTCATATTCCCCTCAGAGCTAAATGCAACACTTCAGCACTATAGTGAATCTTCCTCAATGGAACGATCTACGCATCCTAGCGACAGGCTTTTGGAACAAAATGTTTACTATCAGATGGCATTACTGATTAATGTTTTTTTCAAAAGATTGGTCCAGTGCATTAATATTTCTCTCTCCAAGGTCACACAGTGGTTGATCATATGTCTGTGAATCATTGAATTTTTTAGAGAATAAACAGAAACACGTGCTAAAGAACACTTCTTTAATTTATTTTGAAGTGGTAGTTTAAAATTTCCCCTCTTGTTCACCTTTGCCCAACATGCATTCATTTCCATCCTGAAATTTTTTAAAAACTAATATGGCATATGTGTCCAGAGAACTTGAGATATGTACAGATTCTACTCTCTATTCAAAATGAGACAAAGGTGACTCGCATGCACAAGGATTTTGACTATATGAACATAATGTGATTGAGTGATAGTAGTTTAATGGCGCAAGAGCCTGATGTGGCAAACAAGGTAAGCTGAAATCTAGATGTTTGAAAACATAAAAATTGGTTGACGGAAAGGAGGATCGAAAATAGAGAAGGATTGCTAGGGTATCCCAGAGGAGCATCAGCTGTGTTTACCAGACAGTAAACCCTATAGGAAAGAAAAAGATTACTACGAAACCTCGGGGTCAAGATGCCCGTACCCATCTAAAGAAGCCAAGCCCCTGATTTGCATACTTTCTGACAGCTTTTTAAACGTGAACATGATATTTGTTGGTGGGAAAGTTTTATTTTTGCAAGAGCATTGGGGGTTTGGAGTCAGTTTCTAATCGAGAATTAGACCTTGTATATGTGAAATTTTTGTTTTAATCTAGCATGTGGCCTAGATCATTTGGTATATGTGGAAAAGAGAGTTTTGAAGTGTGTCAAAGTGAGTGAACTGATGAGGTAAAAAACTTAGATGTATACCAATGATTATGCGACTCCAAACATCAGCTTTCTCCAATATGAATCTATACTAAATAAATAAATATATATATAATGCTTAACTATATAGATGAACTATTAGTTTATGAAACTGTGAAAAACCAGACTGTAATTTTACTGAAAGTTAACTTACTGCATTTTTATTTGGATATTGCATCAGTTTTCAAATACAAAAGACATCATAAGAGACTTTATACAGTGAAATGTTGTACTTTATATTAAAAAAGAATTAATTTCAAAGAAATAAAGTTTTTAATATTCATTTGAATTTTATTCCATACTAAATTTTTCTGATCAACAAGTAACCTAATTACAGAAGAGGACACTTCATTAAGCTTTAGCTGACATTAGTTTTAAATCTTCTATGCACTTCTGCAGAGCTTCCTTTTCCTAAATAAGAAATAAAAGGATGACATTAAAAAAGTGGTTGAGATATAAAAAATTGCTTTTAATAAATGGATTCAGCATTTTTTAAAATTCAGTTTCAATTTGTGACAAATATTAAATTTGATTAAAATAAATTGATACTAAGTAAAATCTCCAAATTTGACTTACCATTCATACACATAAAATTATACAGAAAAAAAAGACCAACTCTTTTCGTAGATCACTACTACAGGCCATTCGCTAACGATACACAATACTAATTAATCAGTAAATTAACATCTGTAAGTTATCCTTAAAGTTCCTCTAGACTAAAGACTACAGAAAGTATGAATTTTGCTTTAGTATTCTTTTATTTTTATACGACCCTTTCAAAAGCATATTTACACATGTAACATTACGCTTAGTGTCTGTCCTATTGGCTTCCATTATTTCAAAAATTAGCTGAATAGTGAGGTTTTGATGGAATTCTTGGAATAATCTAACAGTTATTGTAACATATATATTTAAATTATAAACATTAAATATTAAAATACCTGGTTAATGTTAAAAATTCTATCTGTTTCATAATGACGAACATCTGATGTGTGGTTGTAATAAGAAAACTTTCAGGTGTCCTGACCAATCAATTCTGTGTTCAGTGAGAATTGAAAGAAAGTTCATTAATTTGGGATTACTATGGGATCTAAGATCTGCCAATCTACCATATCGGAAGACAGACATGATGTTCCCAGAGTGCCGCCTGGCACTTCGAGAGATTCAGAAGTGAGGTAGATGGAGCAAGAGGCTGAACAAGACGGTTCAGGGAAATTGTGCTGGACATTATATCTATGATTACGCGAGTTTAATTAATATGCTTTGTGTTTAAATGCTCTGTCCTATGTTAGAAAATAAACTGTTTGTGTAATAAGTAGTCATTACTTTGAATTTTTACACACACCACATTACTTACAAAAAAAACCTTTTACAGCAAAGAATGGCTCTGCTAAGTGAAATATTAAATGCCGATTTTTAGAAATTTTACATATTTGATTACATGGAATTATTCAATAGGCTCATTGTACACTGGTTTGCTTCAATCCTTTGGATGATCAATTTGGATAGCATCTACTGTACATATATACATAATTTATTAACTCTTTGATGGTTAGGCAAATCAAGTTTTTGCTCTCCTATGACGTGCAGTGCTACACTCAAAAGATCACTGAAAGTGGAAGTCGTTTTCTCCCTAGTGATTTTTGAAAATGTCGCCCTTTTCTGACGGTGATATGGATAGCTCGCTCGCTTTTAAAACATAGTTTTTAAAAAATTACTTGTGGTATATTAATGTGATAATTACACCAATTGTAACTTTACTTAAAGCGATTCAGTAAATGATGAATATTAATTTGTAAAATATTGAGTTTTTAAATAATTATTTGCAGTATATTAATGTAATATTTGCAACAAATGTAACTCGTACTTCTAAACAATTCAGTAAATGTTAAATATTAGTTTGCAAAATAATAAATTAAAATATCTCAATAAATACCTGCAATTTCAAGCTTTATAAAACATTTAATTGTTATATTTATCAACATTTCTTTCTGTGTGATACGTTTTAAAACATGGATTCACACATAATAGAGCATTACAGTCTTTACAATAAATGTGCCATTTTTTTCAGGGTCAAACTCCCACCAAATTACCCCAAAAAATATTAACTAGATTAACAATTGCATCAGCAACATTTTTCTTAATGCAAAAAAGTTTACGGTACTCGTACTGCCATCTGTACACTATCAAATTAACTAAATTTTGCCAGTAAATATCGTTAGTAACACAAATGTGTATATAGGATAATATATGCCGATGAACTCGGCTCATCAGCGCCCATTGGGGAAAAGTTTCTCTATGTGAGTGGGGTTCGACTGAAACCATTTGGGTCGAAAAACTTCGGATGAGCTGAACTCATCAGTGCCCATTATGATGTGCTATTCGAATGATAAGCTGGGCTCGTTCATAAACATTGAAGGGTTAACACATGTTCTACAGACTGCATATAGTTAAGTGGCAACAGGTATGAAACTTAAACTTCTGTTATTACATTCATTTTTTATTGAAATTCACATAATTGGTATAGTATTCATTTAAAAGAAAACTAATAAATGGGATCAATCAACATAGCAAATATGCTTGAGAGTTATTTTGTTACGTAAATAAATTGAGATGCTAGGATTTTACTTATATATTCAACCCTTTTTAATAAATATATTAAACTTCAGGAGGGAGGAAGAAATAATTCATACTCTTGCAATTGTCAAATGTGATTGATTCCTATTATTCATTAGACATATCAAGAGTAAAGATTGTTTATATATTAATGCATTTAAAGAAAGTGATAGCTTACTGTTCAGTCATGAACCACTATTTTAAAATGATTAAGAAATTAAATCGATTACACATAGTTCATTTCAGCTGCAATTCAAAACACAAGTTTGTGTACAAAGAGAGAATGGAATATGAATACCTGTTGGGGAGTGATGCTTTTAACTACATTATTCACAATCCAATCAACCATATGCTTCTGCTCTAATTTCCTTTTAGTGTTATACATGTCAAGTTGGAAATCCTAGGAAGAAAAAAAGAAATCTAAATAACTGTTTTTTCAAAATTGAATGATACTCTTCCAACATAATCTGATAAAATATTTCAACAAGTTCCCTTGTTTGGATAACATTTAAATTCAAATGATCATGTTAGATAACACATTTCATGATTAATAAGATTCCAATTCAATTCCAGAAATGAAGAGTCCTGATTTATTTTTTAACTTTTTACATTAAATATAAGAATACATAGGTTAATGTTAAAAATTCAAATTGTAATAGAATCATGTTAGGTAACACATTTTATGATAAATAAGATTTGAATTCAATTTAAAAAATGAAAAATCTTGATTTTGTTACAACTTTTTATATTAAATATTAAAGTACCAATTTTAAAAATTCAAATTGTATTAGAGTGACATACATCTCACATATGCTTGCTCAGAGAAAAAATTCAGGTGTCTCGTTCAATCAATCCTGTGTACAGCGAGAATTGAGATAATGTTTATTATTTACTTTTGCATTATTAAAAAAAAAAAAAAAATCTTGTATGACCATAAGTAAAATCCAACTTAATACAAAAGTACATAAATTATATTTCTAAAATGCCACAACATGAGAAATTTTAAATGATAAACTGGGCTCGAATTAATGATTCATAATAAATGCAAATGTATAAATTTTCAAGAATTAAAGAGATATTTCATACTGGGATTACTCACTAAAACAAACCATATCAATATCACTCACAGTAATCTCTCCATATCAGAATTTCCTTCGCATTTTAAACTTGATCTTACAGTTCTAGTTACTAGGGGGTAACATTAGAAGCCCTGAACTATTATTCAAACACTAAAAATAAGTTCAGCTTTTTCTTATACACACTACATACAATATATATGAACAGTCAAGTTATAAAAATTTATAATAATCTGATGATTTATATACACACAAGAAAAAAAAATTATAAGTTAACATATGTTGTAACCAAAAGAAATCTTTATTTAAACATTTGTTTTAAAATATACACATGATGCAAGTATGATTTTCAACACAAATTTAATATTATTACAGAGAAAAAATACCAAGCCCACAAAAAATAATCAATACATTAATAACCTACCAATCGCTTCTTAACCTGTTCATATACATGCATCATTCGTTTTCGGTATTCAGTCTCGAGTTGCATTTGAACATTTTCCTACAAAAATAAACTGATTGAGAACATATATAAAAAATAAAAGAAATTTTTACACTTCAAGATAGAATAATATAAGCAATAAAATATAGCAATTACTGATAACATGCTTCTGCTATTGCGAGTAATGTTAAACTTAATAACACCATAAAATAAATTCAATGCATCACAAGTGATAAAAAAAAAAAAAAAAAAAGGATTGATGGGGTTGAGCATAAACAATATCATAATTGTAAAAGTGAGATTAAGTAATGCACAAAAACATAAATCATTAGCTTAAATTACGCGATTATACTATAAGAGATTAATACTAAGAGATAATTCATATTTAGGTAATTATTACAAATTACAATCAGTCGATACACAGAGAAAAACTTATTGCAGAAAAAGCAAATTTTGATTTCGAAAACAATGAATATAATCATTGTTTTTGTTATACAATAACACATATTAATCAACAAAATGAAAAAAACATATTTATAAAATAAGAATTTTATGTGATACGAAATACTTATAACAGTAATATAAATTAAATTAAATAAAATTAATTACTTTTTGTTCTTTGATTAAAATGTTATTGAAAAAAAATTATTTTAAGAGTAATTTTGGATTTTTCAAAGCATCAGCAATTACTCATCGTTTCCTGAAAAAAGTGGGGTGAAAAAAGTTTGCTGCATTTAATAGCTGTTTTGATAGATAATGATAAGACTTTGATTTTTTTATATATTAAGAACATAGGATTTTTAAGAAATTGTTGGCTTCATGTTTTACTAATGATGTGTAGTACTACTGCATTCAATGCAAAATTAATGTAATATTGTTGATGCAGAGCTAAACAAATGATTATTCAAAGTAACAAAATGATTGGTAAATTTGTGAACTTTCTTAGTGGTATATAAGCTCCTGGATTACAATCAAGCATAATCAAAGCATTACCCTTTCATGTTCACCTTTAAAAAACATTATCTTTAATAACTAATAAAACAAAAGCTGTTATATTCCGTAAAGAACCTGTCCCACCCCCGAAACCCAAATAATAATACCCTCCTCTATAAATAAATAATAAGACCCATTCTTCTCTATGTATCCCCTGTATGAGGGCATACAGCACCCCCCTAGTTAAAAAAAATTCAAACTCTTAAAAACAAAATTCTTCGTATTATAACTCTCCCTGGTATGTAAGAAACACAATATTTCCCCAAACCTCAAAATTCAACAAATTAGCAAGCATATTAATTATCTTTCCAGATGCTTCTACTTTGACTAATAAACCACACCAATACACTAATTAAAGCCCAGCTTATTTTTGCACATAATAATAATACCCTACCTATTCCATCTCGAACCTGTAACAATTATTTCCACCTCATTCCAACATAACCCTATGCATTTCAACTTAAACCCTTGTCCACCAAATTTTCACACAATAAATATCCCTACCCACCAATTCAGGAAGAAAAAAAAGGTGCAAGGGGGGGGGGAGGACTTAGCACATCTGACACATAAAAAGCTATTAACCAGATGTTTTCAACACACAGCTCCTCAACTGTGGTTTATCCCAATCCCTCCCTATACCACAGCTCAAACTGACAATAGAAACTCATCTGACAACCAAGGCAACTGTGAGGTTCATTATCGCCACCCCTTCTATCTTCCTCACTCCACTCTGTATATTTTGAATCATCCAGATTGAAAATATAAACTACCTATCCTATCACTTCCTCATCAAAAAATAAGGTCATATAATCTTAAAAACAAATGTATATTATATAAAGAAAAAATATTAAGAAAATAATACTTTCCCTCTCCAATCGATTTTCAATCTTTAGGTGGAGTGATGGGATAAAAATAAATAAATATAAAAAAACTTATATTTATCAATTTCATAGATATAATATGTAAATTAAAAATTAATAAAAAAACACCCCATTATTTCTACTTTATAGCAATCTGATCTTTTATATTCTTAATTTCCTCTCTCTTTTCATTCACTTAACTCACATATGTAAAAAATGCTTGTTTACCTCTAAAAAATATCATGGCATAATTCATGATGTAAAGAATCCACAGGACTGGCATTCCTTAAGTATTTGATAGTTATCTTTCAAAACAAATAGAGGCCATTTCCAACATCAAGAATGACATTACATCTCCATTACATTATTCTATCACTTCATATAAAAAGTCATGTTGAAGTTATAGAAATCCAAAACAATTTCATATTTCAATACCACTGCATTTTGCTTCTACAAATGTATGAAACAAGACAATTATTACAAAATAAATTTGTTACAAGCTGAATTTTTTCCTAACAAAAGAGCTATATTATTTTACACAAATGTATTCCAAGACCCCCCCCCCTTTTCCCTTCAAAATATGTCATTCATTGCATAAAAATTGGATTTTGTTTAAAGCTTAGTCAAAACATTTGAGAAAACCAGTTCAAGAAACCAATACATACTTGTCTCCTAATCATTATATACTTACACGCTTTGCATCCAAGAGAGTCTTTTCACCTTCAGCATACCATATATTCTTTTGTTCATCAGCTATTGAATCTGTAAGGTCTTTCATTGCATCTCCTTTCGTTTTGTTATACCCATCTAGTCTTTTCTAGAAACAAAACAGATTTTGAAAAATATTATTACTTCAAATCTTTTTAATTAATTTTCTGTTATTCATAAATGGTCTAATGTAAGAAAAAAAGTTATTTAAGACTGAAAGTAACTTAGAGCTAAAATATTTAATCACTAATGAACATTTACAATAATATAATAATTTTTCAATTTAATTTTACTTCTGTATTATTTATAATGCAGTTCCTTAAAATCAGAAAATTAATTACTCTGAAAATTTAAAAATCATGCTTCATAAAAATAAATTTTTTTTTATATTAACATCGCATTAGCTCACACGAGGGTTGTTGGCAACAGACCTCATAATTTTGAACCTCAGTCAAGTGACGAGGATGACACCTGAGCTGGTCATCCTCCTAACTTCCACACCACACCAATGGGAGGACTTTGGGCCCCAACATATTTAACAAGCATCAGCTCCGGCTACACTGAGGGTCTTTGATGGCATCAAGGCCCAAACTGACGGTCGCGAGTCCGATGCCATAACCAACAGGCTACTGCGGCTTTTTTTTTTAAAAAAAAGAAAAATACAGTGATAAAGCCCTTTTTTTTTTTTTTTGAATTAATTCATTTTTATAGCATAATAATACATAAATGCTGTCAAACAGATTGTCTCATTTTCTTTTTGCATTCATCTTTCATGCTTTTTGACTTTTTTCCTGATCTTTAATATCAACCTGTTTCTATTTCAATGGAAAAAATTTTAGCAGATATTCACATAAGACTTGGTATTCAGAGTGATTAAATTTGAGATAGGTATAAAAATGGTTTACTTGAATTATCCAATATTGAATAATGTTATTTAAGAAAAAAGTAAAATTTTCAAAGGCATGTGGAGAGAACAGAACATTTTTACTCAAGAACTATAGGGTTGCTTCATTTTTCCAGATGATACATAAAATATATATGAAAAGCGGTCGTTATAAAAATTAAATTAACACTTAAACTGAATGCAGATAATGTAAGATCATTAAAAAATAATTTTTTAACTGAGGCATAATTATAAACTTCTATCGTTTAAAAGAAATGAATGAAAATCATCTGTAAAGTTTAAAAATATTACAATACAAAAGTTGAAAAGGAACTTGTAGCAAACTTCCTGCACATATTCCTCAATGATAGCATATCTTCCTACAATTAAATAGGTTTGAAAGGGAAGGGTGAAGACTTAGAGTAGTTTAAGGAAGCTTAAGATTTCCCCCCTAATTATAGAAATCTCTCTTTTTATTATCGATAGAAAAATAAATAAACAAGTGAATTATTCATGTATCTTCATTTTACATTTATTCTTACTTCAACTACAATACTTTATTAACCATTGCATGTATTTTGGAGCCATCTAGGATGATGTGAATGACTGTAGAGTTAAAATAAGAAAGGCCACTAGGCTACCACGGCCCCTAATTTTATTGCAATTCAATACTAGCAAAAAAATTTAAATGGAAAGTTTTACAAAAAATACATTAACAAAATATTAAACTCAGAAATTTTTTATTTAATATATAGTTACTGATAATCAATGACAGTTATTGGAAGGGGGGGGGGGGGGCCTCTCCATCCTTTTTAGGAAAGAAAATAAATCCTTATTTCATTTTATTTATTACATAACATAGTGCCATGCATTGTTATATGGGTGTTAGACTTAATAATTATCTTGGTTAAATGTTTCAAAACACACCATTGATTATTTTTGATTTCTCAAAATACTTCTATTTGGTTGTTTTAAATGTGTAATTTTTTTTTTTTCCTTTGATGAAAATTAAATTTTACAGTATTAATCAAAATTTCAAAATGATGATGATAGTGAAGTTTTATTGGCGTAAGAGCCAAATGTGGCTATACTGCCCCAAACAAGATTTAACTGTGGTCTAGACGAAAAGAAATTGAAGAAATGACACAAATTGGTTGACAAGAAGGAGAGTCGAAAATAGAGAAGGATCGCTAGGGTATCCCGGGGGCACGTCACCAGTGTTTACCAAAGACAGTAAACCCCATAGGAAAGAAAAAGATCACTAGAGTGCCTTGGGGTCATGATGCCCGTACTTACCATCAAAATTTCAAAAAACTAGTATTAAAACTAAACCAAAGTAAAGAAGTATAAACAATCACCTTTTATTTCTCTGTTCGAATTCACTCAGAAAGCATAAAAAATTTACCATTTTGCAGTCGATTTCTAAATTTTTTTTTTTGTTTCCCCTTTTTTTTGTGGTCTATAAGCTTTTTGCCCTCCCACACTTCTAATTCCCAATTAAATCTGCCTTTAGCTTATAAATTTAGTTTCACCAGTGAAAATCACAGCCATCTGGTAGATACTGCACATGACAAGAATTTCATTGCTATGATATGCAATTTATTCCGATTTATACCAAAAACTCGAATAAAAAAGCAAACAAAATGTTTTCGGTATCACTTAGCCTTGCCAAATTTTTAAAAGGTTCTTATTAATTTGTATTTAATTTTTAAAACAAATGGAGACCATTTCGATATAAATTAATTTTTTTTACATGAATCTTATAATATACAATTACGATTCATAAGAAATCAAGAAATAAATTTTGTTCTCTTCTACATTCTTTTTTTATTGTTATTTAACATAAAATATATCTAATGGATTTATTTTTCCAATTCTTGCATTTACTAAAATCCTTTTAAAATTATTTCTTAATTTATCAGTTATCTATCATTATTCAATTGATACTTATCTTTTATTTTTTTTTATTTCAAGGAAATTCTTTAAATTATAATTTTAATACTGATAGAAATATTGTTGCCTATAATGAAAAACAACTTTTTCATATCTGATGTAGATGAAAAATTATTAAAAAATTAATACACATTAAGATATATTAATTTTGGTGAAAGTCAAGAAATAGAAAGTTAAATCAGTGGTTATTGAATAATATGTGTACATATGCCACATTTCGGTTTAAATTTTATTACAAGCAGTGAGCACGCCACCCCTGCACAAACTTTATAAAAAATTATGCAAGATGTGAAAAGTAAATAAGTCTAAATAAGAATTTTTATACGGTTTACAGTATTTGTAGATTTTTTATAGATATATTTGTACCTTTTTATGATTTTGTTTGAATGTGGAAAATTTCTAGAATTCACTCATAGTGCAAAAATTAAATAGGTGTATTTCTTAACTGTCCCGTTCTTTATAACTGATACATATTAATTTTAAATGGTTGCCTTATCAATATGAAACCATGAAGGAGACTTGCTCTTGAATTGATCAACAGTAATATTCTAGATGATGCTATTCTTGTTTATACAGATGACAGCAGGAACGAAATGTCTTATTCTGGTAGTGGGTATCTGCATTAGATCTCAAAACAATACCTGTCATTTCAATTTGAGGAATACTGATGGATGTTTTGTATTTCGCAGAGAACTTATTGCTATTGATTCAGCCCTCAACAAGATCTTCTCATTTCCTATTTCGGGTAGCATATGGATTCTAACAGACAGTCATAGTACCATTCTTCACCTTTCTAATTGGCACAGAATGGGAGATAATACTAGAGTGGCTATTTTGGAAAAGTTGAAACATCTTTCCTCACATGAGATACACTTGCAATGGATTCCTTCGCATATCAATGAGGTCATTTGGGTAAAACAGGGTGCTGTTTAACACCCAAATCCTCTGGCCTCTTTGACTTATACAGAGCTGCATTCCACTTATAATAATAATAATAAGTGGTCAATTGTTACTCCTGCTCACCACTGGTGTGAGGCTAAAAGCGCTAGTGGCTCTCTTTCCCTTCGGAGTAACAGAAAAGAGCAAACTGGTATTACTGATTTCTGCAGTAGACACCTAAGAACCTTGTCTTACCATAATAATAACAAAGTTTTCCCAACCTGCACTTTGTGCTCTGGCAGATAGGCTTCTCCAGAACATATTCTTAAGTGCCTGAATCTCACAAAACAGGACCTTTATGAGAACCCTCTATTTGTTATTGACTATCTGAGAGTGAATAATATCATGGACTTCATCTAGCTTGATTGAACATGAAGATAAACAACTACAACATATGAAACTATGTTTCAATCAATTATCAAGCACATGTACTAATCCTTCTTAGAATGCAACAACAAATTTTATATACTTGAAAATATGAAGGTATCTATTTAATATTAAGTTGTTGCAAGGAGATATTTTTTTAAAAAAAAGATACAGCAGTATAATTTTGAAAATGAAATATCTTGCATTTAATTTAAATTTGAATTTTTTTTATTAGTCAGTGAAATAAATATAATTACATAATTTTAACTCCCCTCCTTGTCGTTTACATGGATTGCAATTAAAATTTTTACTTCAATAAACTCTTTTCATATTAAAATACTCAGAAACTATTGATTTCAATTCAAATATATTACATTTTTAGACCTCTCCACTCTATTAATTGCAAACACTTGCATGTATAATTCATTTTTCAATGCATTAAATATAAAAAATATGAATGAGAAATGAGGCATTCAGTTCCATGTGATTATTTTTGAGCAGAAGTTATTAAATACTAAGGGATTAAAATGATCGATTAAAAGGGTCGCAAAACACAAAATTTTAGAAAATATTGTCCTTATTTTTTTTTTCTGACAGCATTGCAGAAATAAAAACATCAATTGACAAAAAAATGGAAATAATTCTGTTAGTGGCACCAGCCAAAAATAAATGCAGAAATGTGACAGCCAAATACTAACTTAACTTTAAAAAGGTTTTAAATCTTAAAATTATTCATCAAGTTAACTAAATCACAAAAATCTCATAGGCCACAGTTGAAATCCTTCACAATAATATACACAACTTTTATTTCTAATTGACCTAAAAGTTACTGGGGAAAATATATTACACATGATATGAACATGATACAAATTTCACAAATATTTTACATAAAAATTACATTATTTTACACAGAATTTATCCTTCATTAACAAAAATAAATATTTTAAATAAAGTTATCAAATTACCGCAAAATCTTCCTCAATATATTTCCTTCCAGCTGGACCAAATTTTTTGCAGGCAATATAAACAAGCAGGAATATAGCACATCCTGTAGAGAATTCATGTTCTATCACATACAGCTCCTTTGATAAAAGGAAAGTCAGAAGACCTGTTCCAAATAGATAGGGGCCAGTCACACCAGTCTTCTTGTAGAAAAACTGTTCACAAAAACAGAATGCATGTTATTTTACATTCTTTCATGAAGATCTTTTTAAAAAAAACTTCCAACAGTTTTTTAAAAATATAAAATACAATCGCGTTCAAGCAATCAAATTTTAAGACAACAATTTTAATGTCTTAGTATAGAATGTATTTTTATTAGTCTCTAAAATTTTTTTTTTTGAAATTGGATACTGGACCTGAGAGATTCCAGAACAATCATCAATCAAATACTGCAAATAAATTGGTGTGTGTGTGTGTGTATACCATTCTTTTCCATATTCTCAATTTAATAAGCATTTTAATTTTTTATTTTCTCTATATTTACTTTATTCACTTTCCATTTATTATATTTATTTAAAAAATTATCATTAACATTTTTTTCTTCTGTATTTAATATTTTTTTTAACATTTCTTTCATTTATAATTATAGTATCATTGTATTAATGAAATACTTACTGATGATTATTCTCTCTCTTTATTGTGACATTATATCTCATTTATTTAAAATTTTATTTTTCTAAATTATTTCTCGCATTTTTTAATTTACCTCATGTTTTATTGTTACACTTTTAATTCTAATAGCTTTTTGTATGCATTTTAATTTATATTTTACTAATGATTTATAAATATTCTTTGTTTCATTATATTTTTGGTTATTTAATTTGTATGACTCAATTTTAGAAATCACTATGATTTAAGTAAATAATGCGATACTCAAAATATTTCTAGAAACACTTTTGAAAAGCAGAAATAAACCAAAGTTTAATTATTTCAAACCAAGATCAGAATTCTAAAAATATATTTGGATTTCATGTGTATATGACATATAATAAATATTTGTTCAAGTTTAAATAGTTTTTAACCAATATAACATCTTCATCCAAATGTTTAATGTTTTTATTCTGTCAATAGCTTTAATAACTTAAAGCAGCACAGCATCAGACTCCTGATGTGATAGATCATTTTATAATGGATTAAGTTAATGTTCCCTAAAAAGTGTATTATTGTGTGTACTTTCTAATTTTGAAATCTGATTGATCAACAGCATGAAATCTTATGCAAAACATAATGAAACTGTAATAAGATGTCCTTTTGAATAATCACTTTGTAATTGTAAAGATGCAAGTTATTTGTTCTGAATGATCAAAATAAAAAATCAACCTAGAAATATTTACATTATTTTGTTAAAATACATTACATTACATAATACAAAGATAGATCATTACCAAAACACATAAATTTGTATTAAATTAAAATTATTTAATGAGTTCTAGATGACAAGATTTTCCAATTTTGAATGACAGTTTTTAGACACTCATGAAAAATGAACTAGTATTTAGTATCTCATGAAGTTTTCTTTTTTTTTTTTATAAAGGAAAAATTATAAGTTGCATCAAAGAGTTTACTACAAGTTGCATAATAATTTAAACATTTTTCTAATTTTGTTTACAATATCCAGTTTTTTACAAGATAATAAAATTCAAAGTTAACAAAAAATGGCACACAAATCAAATACCCTGGAATATGTGAACATAATACATGTTATTACTTAGGCAACTTTGTTTGAGCCTAAATTTATTTTAGTGAAAGATAATTTGTTCTCTAACTAAGAGTTCAAATCAATTTCCTAACTCCTCCATCATATACTCTAAATAAATAAATTTGAAATAAGTACCGTGAACCACTCATCAGGCAAAAATGCAAATCGAACTTTTCCAGGGTATTCTGCCCTCACTTGACGAGGAAAGTTGACCAAATCTCGCTCTGGTCCATCATATGGTTTGGGTAATTCTTCTTTCAGTAAAGCTTCAATATTTGCTTTATGCTCAGCCAAATTGAAAGCACCATCTTCTTTGGGAGCAGCAGGAGTTGCTGCAGCTGTAGTTTCAGATCTCTGAAAACTAAGGCATAAATTATGTTCACTCTCCAATTACAAAAGAAAAAAAATTCAATTGGATTTAACAACATTACATGTAACATATATAATATATGGGATCAAAAGAATAAAAAATTACAAGAATCTCAACTTAAAAAAAAAAGAAAGAAATATGGTACTTTTTCATTTAGTCAGCGCAAGTGATAATGTCGCCAAAAATTATATAATTGACGGCAAATGAAATATGTGTATATTGCGTGTTTTTGCCAATAAAGTCTGCTTGGTGAGATTTGCGCTGGTGAAATGGATAAGTATTGGAAATACTTCCCAACTCTATCATTTTTAAACATCTACATGAGCATTTTCTCAAAGTAATAAGCATGGTACTTCTTTAAACTCTGAATATTAGTTGCAAGTAGTTGGAAAACTTGGGATGTTATAAAACAAAACATAGCACAGATATGAATAGAATAAGAATAAAAAAGAAAGCAGCAGAAAAGCATGCAACTTAGCTATTAATTTTGAGAATATGTACATAAAAATGTGCAATAAAGGAGTTATAAAAAAAAATTTGTTTATAAATCTTCTCTACAAAATTAAAATGTTAAGTTTTATAATTTGTCATAATGTGATAATTTTGGAAACAATCTCCCCATATGAATGTGGAGTTTTCCCAAGGCAATTATTACAAAAGTCACAAGTTTCACATCTATTTCCTATCTGTAAGAAGTTGCTGAGGTAAACACAAGTATCAGTTTATACAAAGGCAATTATGTAAGAAAAACAAGCATATGATCATAGCAGCGACAAATTACTTAAAGTTTGTATTTTAAATGTTGTATTATTGACAATAAAAGACTGCAAAGGTTTATTATACTCTCTTTTATATAAAGGTTTATTTACTCTTAATAATCCAACTAATATTGCACCAGAGTACTGAAAACTTCAGATAACTGAAAAATCACTGAAAATAACATATATAAACAGCTAAAATTATGTATTATTGCATAGAATTTAATACAGTACATGTAAATAAAGTATAAAACACAAATTCATACAAAAAATATTCTGTTTTGTATTGATAGTTTACATTATTCAATTGAAGTTGGAGATATAAAATAATTTTCTATGATTTATCAGTCTGAGTAATAACCCTGGATTACTGGCAGGAGCGGAAAGGCAAAATACCAGATTGAAGAAGTACCATGATAATTAAATGTAATATTAATATAAAATATTAAGTATGTAAAAACACGTATACAACATGAACCACACATATCCAACAGCACATTATTAAATAATGTATTCATCTTTCTGCAATTTCATGGACTTAACTTAGTAATGAAAAATCCTCTGACCACAGCAGTACACGTGTATACGCGCCTGTTGTTGCAAAAAGTTTATATAAAACTGAGTTTACTATGAAATTACGCAACTGTTCTTCAACTTCAATGCTGCAACTGCTTTAATAACTTCTGGATCCATCAAGAGTAAAATACAATGCTTATCCTAAAAATATTTTATAGCGAAATCTATTTCAGTCCTAAGCTACATTCCTATCTTTGAAACCACTCCATTACCAAATGCCATTCATTATCATGAATAAGAATATAAAATGAGATTAAAATGACAAAATACGAAAAAATTAGTTTAAAAATAGGTATCATTATTACGAAATTCGGATCAGTTGGTGGCCTTCCTTTGTGTGCTTACATTTATTTTGACAAGTGTCCCTCCAATGGAATTGTATCTTTATACAAAACAGACTTTATTTTTAATTCTAGTATCACACCCAATTTCAAGCCTTTAAAAGTGCCCCACAATACTAGACAAATATTAGTTTTATTAAAAGAATATATTAATAGCTATTTTTATTAAATTAAATTATACATTTAAGTATATAATTTTTAAAAATAAGTATTATATTATTTATAACTATATGTTATCTATGTGCATATATGAACCAAATTTTTACAGTAAAAATAACTAATTAAATTTACAAAAAAATCTGATTATACCACATTAGTTTTTGAAAAACTTACCAAGCAGCTCCTAAAAGTCGAACTGCAAAAGCACTAGGGATGCCTAATTGAAAAGAAATATATATATAATAAACAACCTATGAAAATAAAAATATTTTCATATAAAATTGTCATTCAATGCCTCAGTAAAATAAATAAAATGAACAAACTAAATTTTAATTCAAAAACATTGACATTATAAATTGTTACAACAATGATAGTTGTAACACTCAATGATTAATTGTATTTATTAGTTATAAATAAAACTTTCAGATATATTTTCCTTTAATTTCAAAGAACTGAATCACTAAAAAGGAAGAAAAAAATGTTGTACATATAGTATTCCATACAGGAGCCAAATTTGATTAAATACTATTTTTATCCCATGTTAAGACAAACTTGTACATTGTACCATAAGACTGATCAAACCAATTAATTGAACGTTTATTAAATAATACAGTAAAACCAATTTGTAGGTTACAGTAGCACCATGGAAATAAAAAATTTAAAAGTACCTGTAGAATGTTATTTACGAACACACAATTTTTCCTTCGTAATATAATTAAAAATATATCCCACAATTCAGAAACATGTTTATGCAACCAAGTCAGCAAAAAAACCTTTTGTTTCACAGCCGAGAGTAAAATTATTAACTCAATATCATTCGTAATCAGTATTATGGGTTCCAATAAAGCTTCAACACAGTGTAACTAACACATAATTAAAATTTTTTACTTTTAAATTAAGTGGAACACTTATTATTTTAGTAAATTAAATGCTTGAAACAAACACTTGGATTAATAACATACATTTACTGAATTCAAATTTATAATGATTGGTTTAAGTAACAGCTTCTAAGGGGAAAAGAGAAAAAAAACTGATGGAAAAAGGTTTATTAAATCACGTACCATTAACTTAGCTAGAATTATGGAAAAACATTTCTACAAAAGTAAACAATTTTAAAATACACCAAATATACACTCCTAATCGGTAATTTAGAAGCAACACTTCATGGAAAAGAGGTGAAATCGAGAATTTTTTCAATTTTCGAATATACTTTTAATGTTCCAGAAACAGTGCCGATATTTGTATCATAAGAATCCATAAGTGAAGCATACTTAATAACGAAACATAATACGAAAACACTTCCGAGAATATTTTAAACACATCGATAAAACAGGCAGCTTCGATCAACGTTAAATTAAAGCAGAAATACAATGCAGAACGAATAAAAACAATAATGAAATGAAGAACACAATCATATTCGTGAGAAAAAAAAGTACCTTTATGAATACATAAGGCACGAGAAAACATTTTGATAAATTTTGGCTGTTTTTTAAATTAAAACACCTAAATTCACCTTGAGACCAGACACTCAGGTAGCAAACGTTGCCAACACAATGTAAAAAT
Source organism: Nephila pilipes (assembly GCA_019974015.1). NCBI lineage: Eukaryota > Metazoa > Arthropoda > Arachnida > Araneae > Nephilidae > Nephila > Nephila pilipes. Next base: position 158,577 of record BMAW01123261.1, on the reverse strand, counting down.
TTCAAAAAAAAAAAAAAAATTATAAGCTATATTTTTTTTTTTTTATTTTCTCCTGCTTTATACGAAATCAAAACTTAGTTTTGAAACTAAAATTGCATGTCAAATCAAAAAATTTTGATTTGATAAAACGTATCAAACCAATAATATCCGAAATTTTGAGATCCCAAACCATATTACTCTACAATTGCAAGAAGCATGATATTTATTCCATAAGTCTAGAATTTGTTCCTTGTAACAAGGCCCGGGTGACGTAAACAAATCCAAAAAATACCACCCAAAGCTTTAAAAAAAATTTTTTTACTATAAAAAAACAGAATTATAAAAGAATCATACTACTTATACGATATGATTCTTTTATGATTCAGTTTTAACTGGAGGAAAATATAACAGGTCAATTGAAAGGTCTCCGGCCTGACACATAGATGGCACTACTAGAATTAAATCCAAATGTTTTTTAGTTAGCCCTAACCCTCAAAAGATGCGTGTATAAATTTGACAGCTGTCGGAACATTAGTTGCTCTGTTTGGCGATCTTGGCACGTTTCGAAAAAACCTTCAACCCCTCTAACTGAAGGATCCCCGATAAAATATAGCTTTTTGAAGGGAAAAAATACAGTTGAAGAAAAAACTTGGCTTGATGCCGAGTTTCCGGACACTGCCGCAGGAAAATCAACCATCAAGGATTGGTATGCTAAGTTTAGACGTGGTGAAATGAGCACCAAAGACGGTGAACGCCCAAAAGAGGTTGTTACCGACGAAAACATTAAAAAAATCCATAAAATGATTTTATAAGACCGTAAATTGAAATTGAATGAAATAGCAGATACTCTAAAGATATCAACTGAACGTGTACAATCATATCATTCACGAATATTTGGGTATGGGAAAGCTCTGTACAAAGTGGGTGCCGCGCGACCTCACTTTTGACCAAAAACAACAACGAGTTGATGATTCGGAGCAGTGTTTGAAGATGATCAAGCGTAATAAACCCGAGTTTTTGCGTCGATATGTGACAATGGATGAAACATAGCTCCATCATTTCACTCCGAAGTCCAATCGACAGTCATCCGAGTGGACTGCACACGATGAACCCGCTCCAAAGCGTGGGAAAACGCAACAGTCGGCTGGCAAGGTTATGGCGTCTGTATTTTGGGATGCGCATGGAATAATTTTCATTGACTACCTTGAAAAAGGAAGGACCATCAACAGCGACTATTACATAGCGTTATTGGACCGTTTGAAGGACGAAATCGCCGAAAAACGGCCGCATTTGAAGAAAAAGAAAGTGCTGCTTCACCAAGACAATGCACCGTGTCACAAGTCAGTGAAAACGATGGCAAAAATCCATGAATTGGGCTTCGAATTGCTTCCTCATCCACCGTATTCTCCAGATCTGGCCCCCGGCTACTATTTCCTGTTCTCAGATCTCAAAAGAATGCTCGCTGGGAAGAAATTTTCGTCGAATGAAGAGATGATCGCCGAAACTGAGGTCTATTTTGAAGCAAAGGACAAATCGTACTACAAAAATGGTATCGAAAAGTTGGAGGGTCGCTACAATCAGTGTAATTTCCTTGAAGAGGATTATGTTGAATAAAAAAAACTAATTTTGCCAAAAAAATGTGTTTTATTATGGTAGGCCGGGGACTTTTCAATTGACCTGTTAATTGAATCAAGTCAATACCACTTATACAGATTTACGAAAAATTAGTCATTGTGAAACAAAATTAACGTTTATAATGCGCTCGCACGATCAGAAATTTACAGATAGAAACAATAGAAAAAAATAAGTATTGGTTATTATACATCTATAATGTTTTATAATAAAAAGAGAAAAATAGTTATATAATAAAGAAATAAAAAATGTTAAAGAAAAATAAGAGAAAAAAACATTTTCTATTTGTTAGAAACTTTCTTAATAGTTTGGAGCAATATAAATGAAATAATTGATAGTTACAGAATTGCTAATTTACAACTAAACCCAAAGTAAAATTATCATAGTCAAAATAACTACGTTCTCCCCAAATTTAATCTTATTTCAAGAAATACATCTAGGACCAAGTATGAAGTTTACTATACCCGATTACACCACACATATAGACGACAGACCATCCACAACACACCGAGCATATGACGGCACTGCTATATTCATTAAAAAACCTCTTCTACACCATAAAATTCCAACACCCACATTAAACGGTGCAGAAACAACAATTGTTGTATACTCACCCCCTCAGATGGAAACCCAAAATTTTTTACCTCAATGTATATCCCTCCATCTATTAGAGCCACACATGTACCACAAGATATCCAAAAAATTCTAAATTTAGGGCGTTTTCTCAATAATTTACAAAGATCTAAATGCTAAGCACACAAACTGTGGCTGCACATATAATTCATCCAGAGGTAACGCATTAAAAATTTTTGCCGACCAGAACGGTATAGAAATATTAAACCCGCTCACACCTACACGCTACAAATTTAACCCCGCCTCCATCATCGACATTGCACTAATGAAAGACTTTCTATTGGTCCTGGTCCACAAAATACCTTGGAGTAACGTTGGATAAAAAGCTCACTTTTAAACAACCCGTAACACTAATTAAAAAGCAGTACAAAGCTGCAGTTCATAATATGTATCCTCTTATCTCGCGCAAATCTACATTAAGTTTACGTAATAAACTGCTTATCTATACCCTGATAATAAGACCAATCCTGATCTATGCATGTCCAGTCTGGTCCCACTGTGCTAACTCAACCCTCAATATCCTCGAAAAATTTCAAAATGTAGCCTTCAGAATGATTATCAAAGCCCATTGGTATATGCGCAATAACGATATTAGAAAATCCATCAAATACCCTTCACTCAAAACCTACATTAAAAAGTTATCCAAAAATTTCTTCTGTAAAGTTGATACCTCCAGAAATAGAACCATCCAAGCAATAGAAAAATACACTCCAATACGAAATAATCAATTACTACATAGACCCAGAGAAATTTTAATAGATTCATTATTAAATCTTTTCCTTAGAACATCTTCAAAGAGCTTCGTCATACAAAACAACAAAATCCTTCCTGAATCCACCCATCCATTGATAACCAACATCCACAACAACCAATCAGAAGACACCCTCTCAATCTTGAGAGAAAAACTCCGGACAACCTACAAAAACACCAGACAGGACGAGCTAGTAGGATAATAATTGCTACCCTAGCCAACCTTTTAATATTATTAAATTTCTCATAAAATAGCATTTTCCAAGCAATAACTCTATAATAATTAAACCAAATTAAATTAATTAAAAATTTTTACTTTTCAGGTAGTAAAAATTTAACTTCAATGCATTTTTATAAAAATAGTTTACTATTGTCGATTTATTTCACTAAATTTTTCATGTATTAAATTTTAACTCATGTTCAAGTGAGAAACCAAAGTACAGCTACATCTTATATCAATAGTAAGTTCTTGGGATTAAAGCCTGTGGGGGTTATGTACCCCCAAAACAAGTACTCCGCTATATAATAACAACGTTTTGTTTTACTTTCGACCCTAACTTTTGCAATTAAGTTAGCTATTTATTAAGTAATCTATTAATGTATTATAAACCTGAGTAATATATTGAGTTATCCGTTGATGTATCCTTTTAAATTTATAAATGACTAAGTAATTTGTTCAACTTTAGCGGAAAATAAAAAATAAAAAAATTGTCTTTGAATTATAATACTAACTAAAAATGGTTTCATATTATGGTACATTTAAACTAAGAAAACTCACACTTATGTATGTTAATCAACAGAAAACATTCCAAGAATTTATATATATCTGCGTGTGTGTGTAATAGATGAAGAAAAAGGACAATATAAATTCTCCTGTTACAATCACGTTTGAAAGAAATATTTCAGTTAAATGTGAGTGAGTGTGTGAGTGAGAGAGAGTGTGAGAGAGAGAGAGAGAGAGAGAATGTTACATCGCGATGATGGTGGACGTGTGTCCACTCGCTTCCATAATTAAATCAGATGAGCGAAAATCATTAAATTATGAAAATTGTGGAAGCCACATGCGTGTTTTGCCTTCGTAGCTAAAGCGAAAGAGACATAATTTTTCCCATTTAGGAATTTAACTGCAATAATGAATTCAGATAACGTGGTTATTAGATTTAAGGATCTTTAGGTATTATAACTGGAGACAAAAAGTCGGTAGGGAAATCTCCCTGCCGGTTTGAAACCATGGGATAATGTGATTCATGTAAATCAATAGCACGTGATCACAGAAATAAAAAGTTCAAAGGGATTTGTACCAGAAAATAAGATGAGCTTCTCACTAGAAGCGTTAAAGTACAATAAAAATTAGAAAATTAAATTAAATTTAAGTAAAATCAGTACACACACATGTATATATGGAAAACATATATATTGGAAAAGTGACAGTTAGAATGGTTTTCTTTTCAGAAAAAATTATAAAAGAATTAAATAAATTAATAAAATGTTATTTCTATTACCCACCCTATAAAAAGCTAAATCCTGTAAGATATTTTTTCGCTTTATCTTACTCACGAATAAAAACTTGTATTAAATAATCGTAAGGTACTGTAAAAGAATTTGAACATGAAGATATAATTATCTTTTGCAATTTAAATGGAATGAAGATTTGTTCTACTCTCTACAGATACAGGAAGTTAAATAAATAGTACCGAAGTAAAATCGCAACAAGTTACTCACTCTCCTTCTTCGAAAGGGATAATTTTTTGTGGGTCATTCTTTCTCCTTTCTTTTTCATCCGCCCTGAAACGGGTCACACAATGCAATTGTGTCGCTTTTGTTTAACTTGAATCTAAGTGCTTAAGAATGCTTAAAGAAATTACTATCGAACACCACATTTACATTTATATCAATAAATACTGCTTTTTAAAGTATTTCACCATTCGGCTACATGCAGAGTTCCTATGATGACTCCTTTCCTTACTCCAATATTAACAATTATAAAGACTACAGACAGGAACGTCTTAAAACTTCTTGAGGCCCTGGGCCCTTATGAAAAAATAGGCCCCACCTGCAACCCTGTAAACTAATTTGATGTATATACATGTACAGTTGAATAAAAGCAATCCATAGTAAAATGAGGTTTTATGTGAATATTCGTTTTCTGCGTTTTAAATTTGCAAAATCATTAATTAGGTCTTCAAAATCAAATGTTAACAGTATTTCATTTTCAATACTCATCAAGCTTAAATTATTCAAACGTGATTGATTCATACGATTTCTCAAATCATTTTTGGCCAGTTTGGTTTTGAAAACGAACGCTCACCACTCACGTTAGTAATCATCGTTCATAAGAAAATTCTCATTATTATTATTTCAATATTGGGAAACACTGTGAATATTCTTTCATTATACATGTATGTATAGAGTGTGTTGATCCCAATTCCAGTCCCCTCATCCAACAACTGTTCTTAATCTTCATCTGCATTTCTAGAATTATATTTTTTATTAATCTTTCTTTTTTCCATTTCTTCCCTTTTTCTTTTTCTTCATCAATGATCATATATGACTTAATGATTCCAAGTTCAGTTCCTCCTCATTAATGTCTTTATCGTAAAATTTGATATTTTCTCGCCTACCATTTTAATTTCTGTCTCATTCAAATTAGAAATATTTTCAAAAAATCCAAACATTTCAAAAAGCTCCTCATATTTTTTACTACGCGTTTGTATATAGCAAATTAGAGAGTCTATCATTGATAAAAAGGTTTCTCTCTTAATTTAAATTTCTAGCTGTGTCTATTTTCAAACGCCCAATCCCCTCCGGTGTCTCTATTTTCTACAAGGAAAATTACCCTAACACTGCATGGCCTTACACTCTTGTGAACATTTTGATACTCTTTTATAAAGGATACTTTCTTAACTCATAATAGTCAAAAGAATCTCTTTTTGTTTTTATATATATCATTAACGATTTTCATAATTTTATACCTTTCGACAAATCCATATTTTTGCTCTGGAGAAATAGATTTACTTTGTCAAAACATGTCAAAATGGCATTCCAAAGGATAGTTAAAAAGTATCCAATTAATTCATCTTAATTTTTAATTTTTTAGCAGAAAGTCAAGTACATGCTGCCACTAATTCATCGTTAATTAAGCAATCTAGGCTCATGATAATTTCTGAATATCCAAAGTTTAAAGCTTTAATTGCATCTGCGCATGCTGACCAACGTGTTTTTGATAGGTTTTTCAGTACATTTTTACTTCAATCACAGCTCAAATTTAATGTTAGTATATTCCAACGATGGAATGACGATGAGAAAAAATTATAGAGATTTTGGACAAAATCAAAGTAAGTTGTTATATTTTGCTACATTCTACTGTTTGAATGCCAATTAAATTCAAAGAATGTCCTGCACATGGTACGTATACAACGTATTTATTTTTTTTTGTTGAAGTCTGGCTTGCAATCCTGAATATTTCCCCAGACATATTCGAGGCATTGTCTTAAGACTGATCTCTACAATCACTGAGGAAAATGTTATTATTTTTCAAAACTGAAACCATGATATCCATCAGATATTCTGCAGTTTGTCCATTAATATTAATAAACTGCAACAATCTCTCAAAGGGTTGCACAATTTGGGACATACCGTAAAATAAAAGTGTAAATCTTTTCGTGTTAATATAATTAATAATTTTATAAATTATATTTTGTAGGTATGCACAGTTTTTTGAAAGATGATAGAAATAATGAATTTTTATTTTGAATTATTAAAAAAAATGATGCACTCAATAAGTTAAATGCACAAAAAAGCAAGACGCACAAACAGGTTTAAATAATAAATTTTTTCCCTTAATTTTATAATTATGAAGTGGCAGTTAAAACAAATCAAGAAATAATACAAAATAAAAAGCTAATAAATAATTCTAACAAGATAGAATAAAAAATGGAGGATAGCTTAATTTAGAAAACGTATTTGTAGTACTATTTAAATGCAGTTTCCAGTTTGCTAAAGAACGACGTGATTGTAAATAGTTTCTCAAACATGCTACGAATTCTGAAAAAACTACATTTCTGGTACGAAATTCACAGAACGAGTTATAAATCCCCATTCATCAATGAGATACGAGGAGAATTTCATGTATCCTTACGCATAAAGGAGGTGTTGTAGGTTTTCTTTTTTCTCTTTTCTCAAATGTGCAATGTTGACTTTTTTTTATTATTTGCAAGTAAAGGAATTTATGAAATTTAAAGTATATGAATTTGAAAGAGCATAGGTTCCCTGATTTTATTTTGTTTTTTATCCAATGATTGAAAATATTTTTATGATCATTTTAGTGCACGGGATGTGAATTTTCAGATCTTTAATAAATATCTAAAAATACTTGCAAAATTTTTTTAAAAACCCGAAAACCAGAGAGACATTTATTTTTTTCGCTCTTTCGAATGCATTTTATTCCATGCAATTAAAAACAATACCCTAGATGTGAATAGAAAATTACGTAACTCCATACGATTAACACTACGCTGGGGATTTCTTGGTGTTGTATCGACGGGAGTCTTGGAGGTTTTATGTCAATACTAATTGGAATATCTATTTTTTGCACGAGTATAGTTTTAAAATGAAATGATCAGTTGTTAAAAAATAAATGACCAGTAAAATTTAAATAAATGACAAGTTATAGCTTAGAATTCTCCTTTAAAACGGTACAAGATTATATACAGAAAAGATATGAAAAATTTAGTAAATGTTGGCTCCCCTTTTGTTAATATTCTAAAAATAACAAAGAGATTTGATTTAAATAACACATATTTTGGTAACGAGTTTTTTTTTTTTTTAAAAAAAGAATTGTTATTTTGCTACTAAAGAATAAATAAATAATTACACTGTTGTAAAATTCATTTTGCCATATCTCACGTAATATGCACTTACTATATGCAGTGATCCACTTTTCTTTTCCTTTTTTTGTTCTGTTCAAGGGAAAAAAAAAAGCTGAAAACTCACTCACTAGTTTGTAAATAAAAAGGTATATAAAATGAGAGTGATATATAACTCGTTTTCGTAAGAGTTCTGAAGGTGATTCGATCGGATATTTCAAACGATTTATTTTAACTCTTTCGTGGGTAGAAAGAACAAGGCTTCAATTAAGTTATTACTTCTTGTATACAATTTTCCTATTTTCATATTATGAATATTTATTATTATTATTAATATACTAAATATAATATTTCAAATTATCATTATAGGGCACATATACATATGCACTATAAACTAATATAAATCAATATTAGTTTTATCACGTACAGTTAATTAATAGATTTGCTTAAATATATTTTTTTTAAAATTTCTGTTGTCAAATCACATCTAAGAAAATATTGAGTAAACCATTTTAATGGAAATGATATGCAGAAAAAAAAAATCTGTAAAAGGTTTTTAGGTTTTTATTTTGAATTGTCTTACATAATATTTGGAATCTCTCAAAAGTTATCAGAAAAATATATGCTCGTAATTATACGAAATATATATATTCTTGTTATTATGCTTATCAAACGAAGCAAAGAATTATGATAAAAAGGAAGTCATAGAATCCAAAAATTAAAGAACATTAGTACATAAATTATTAATTAGGAGAATTATATTTCTGTAAGTAATTTTCATTAAAATTATTTTATACCAATATGTGATAAAGTACTAGTAAGTAATAAAGTATTAATTAGTGATAAAGTATAAATACATTATAAGTTTTAAAATATAATAACTAAAATTAGAGTATATGTAATAAATTTTAATTTTCTGTAGGAAACTTTGATTAAACATACACACGCAAATAGAAAATTTCTAGTGAAGGGGGTCTTATACACTAAAATATCTTTTATTTTGTACTGTGTTCGACGATAATTTCTCCATTTTTGATGTTTATCCTTAAAACAATAAATTATTGTACAAGCATTTATTTATCTAATTATCAAATCGTATTCTAGGATTCCTGTTATATGATTGTTTTTTTTTACATTTATATTACATTACTACAATCTATAGTAATGTAATATATTCGTTTTATAAATGATCTTTTTTATTTGGATTTCAATAATAATAATAAAGGACAGTCATTTGAATTTTTAAACGAGTAAAATAACGCTTTCCATATCAGAAGCAAATAAAAATATTTCTCTGAATTACAGTACACATCGATAATTCTTTTGGAAGATCATAATGCATTGAAAATGAGGGTAGCACGCACTTATGCATATTAATCAATAAAAAAATATTCTAAAGAGTCCATTGAAATATTTATATATAATTTTTTAAACCGCTAAGATATTATTTCATGTTGTTCAGAGGGAGAGAGAGAGAGAGAAAATTTACAATAAAAAAAAATTTAAAACTGGATATTAATTTTTAAACTCTCTCTGTAAAAAAGCAAATAAAATTACATATTACTTCACTTTTTTTAATGCGATATAAATATTTGTATATTACCTTAAATCTCAAAAAAATACAGCTCAAAAATAAAAACATTATTACATTTTGCAATTGCAAATCAATTAAATTTAAAGGAAAGAGTTGCCAATTTAGAACCGTAAGCCACTCGCTTCTTCGAAAAAGTGTGATTTCTTTCAGGGTCACTTTAACCCTCTTTTTATTAGCCCTGACGCCTGTCATAAAATAAGGAATGCGTTTTTGTCTCCTCTGTTAGAGCTAAGTGTATCTCTTGTCCATTCATGAGCGATCTTTAACTCATATGTGCAAATAAATACAATGCCGCAGGAAAGAGTACCTGTTATGTCTATGACTGTATTTCCCACAGCAGCATTTTTATCAATAAATCGGACATATCTCGCTTTAGAAATGAAACTAATATTTCCCTGATTCTCAGCAAACGTAAACACAAATATTTAATATAGAAGTAACTGTCTTCAATCAGTCATGTCCGGGAATAACATTTGACGATTAAAATTATTCTGATCATTATTTTATTTTAGCCGAGTAGTGAAGGAGACGAGGCCCCCCTCAAAGGCGAGGCCCTGGACTCGGCCCAGTTGGCTCATGCCTTAAGACGTCCATGACTACAGAAAATAAATACGGAAAACTGCAAAATTTTTGGATTGATGTACCACTAATTTGAACTACGACAATTAATATGTTGCAATTTGCTCCATATTCTTTGAAGCAGTTTGCTGGGGAGAGGTGATCCACGACTTGGGCTTGAGTTTTGATGAGGGGAGCTGCTTTTGTGTTGGCTCATCTCACAACTTATGAATGGAAATATCCAGAAACCTCTCTATTCCAGTTATATTGAAATAAGCTTGTTAAATCCGGTTTGTTGTGCGTCTCACAAAATAAGAATTTCTGGAAGCCTATCATTTCCTGTTGCGAAATATATTTTCGTTGGTTTTCTGCGCTCTAAATCTAGCTCTCTTGCTTCTTTTAAATTTTGCCACTTTAGACAATCGTCTGCCTTCACTACCATTAAGGGCTGGCCCTGCTGTAGCTATAGAAGTCCACATTTAGAAGTGATGAGAATGGTTATATTTTCATTATGTGGCAAATTTCTATTCTTTCCGTGACATGATGACCGAATTGTCCATAGTGTCTTTCATTTCTAAGGCATTTCTTTATTAATATTTTCTTTGCTAATGTATTAATTCGTCTTTTATTTAATTTTTTGTTGCTTTTAAAAGAATTTCAACGTTATTTTTTTTTCATGTGTTGTTGCGAATGGTTGTACCTCACTCACCAATTAGGAACAGTACGAACTGATGTTAGATGTGATGTTCTTATTTTCGTTACTCTTGGAGCTGGTAACCATCGTACATTTAGAGTGTAGTGTTTTATGTGCAATACTTTCGTTTTTTCATAATTTTTGATAACATATTTCAGAAAAAATTCCATTTCAGCAACAAATACTTAAAAAAAAAACATAAAGATGTATTGCAAATCAAGTTGCGTGAAAATGTTTAATACATTTAATCTTAAATTTGATATTAGTTGCATTTATTTTTCGATTAAATACTGCTAATGCGAAATTTAATATTAATTAAAATTTAAGTTTCATCTTAATTAAACTAATAAATTGTATAAGAATCTAAGTATCAATTTGAATATTATTCATTAATAATATCAATATATTATTTAGAGGAGGGCTGTGATGTCTTTTCAATAGGCTTTTCTTTTATTCACATTGTAACTATGTCTGGGTCAAAACTTTAAAAGCTTTTTCCTCATATTTTAAAGCTCCCAATTGAGCTGAAATTTTCTATACGCGATTATTTTAGAGGACGATACGATAATTTATTTATAATCAAGAAAAATTAATTGATTAAAACTAATTATTTAAAGAATTAAATTTTACTCATAATTCCAATTGTTTACAACGTTGAATATTGAAACCAGAAAATTAAACAATCCCGTCGTAAAATTTTAAGGTATAAAAAAAATTTGTTACTCAAAGTGTGAAGTTTGAAAGGAAGCCCATGTTTAAAAAACTCGTTTTTTATCGGTGTTATTCTTACTAGACTCAATAAAAAACCAGTCCATGACAATAACAAAATTTATTTCACTTTGTTAGCTATACCTTGGTTCTCATTCCCGCTACTACTTCTCTCTCATGAGTACATTCCCCCCTCTGGTTACATTACCTTGGCAACCTTATCTCGACAGAGAGGGAGAGCGCCACAATTTGTTCACGTTAACAGGCAGTAAACACTCAATTAGAATAAAAATTTTGTAATGAGTAGTGCTGGTCTTAAGCTCGATAAGCAGGACATGAAAAGGTTAATCACTTCTTTTATGTTAGATGCATAATTTGAGAGTTCAGAGGCAATGTCCCACTGTCTGGGTGCAATTGAGGGATGAAAATTTTTTCCTTAGGTGAAAGACTAAATGGGATCTTATGGTTTTCAGTACTTTGTTGCTTTTTATAATTGGGGAAGCTTGGATGCCCTTTCTGGTAGTATATCCCATTTTAGTCAATTTATGTTAAAAAAGGTAACTTTTTTTTCTAAATTGCTTCGACTTATGTAGATCATTAAATTTGAAGCAACAAATTTAACTCTTATGATTTTCCGAGCTATGTCTTAACTGGTGACAATTGTAATAGTAATTTTTATAATTTTTCTTTTCATACGATGAAAAAAAAATCAAATGACTATCTGTATTCCAATTTGGGTAAGTTTGTACCTTTTCATTCAAGTACAGTTTGAAGAATTTTTTGAAAAAGGTATTATCAATTGTGTGAAAACAGATATGGTTTATTATATGAAATAAAGTGGCACATCCTTAAAATATAAACCTGGAAAACTTAAAATACTTTACAGTAAATACTTAAAATAGTAAGTATACTCATTTAAATTTCCAGACAATTGTGAGAGAGGAAATTTTAATGAAAAGAAAGAAAAAAATAAGCGAATTAATCAAAGAGATTGCAGACAGAAATAATTTTTGAATAAGATATAAGAATAAAAGTGGGTACCGTCATCGTGAGCTAAAATTGATGGAGCTTTTACGAGTAATGAGGAGTCTAATATAAAAATTTACTGGATATATAAGCTATGCATTTTTTGAATAAGTGGGATTCTTAAAATTTTATAAAAGATCGAGTTCCTTATGTACAAGAAGAATTGTTAATGTTTTTGAGAAATTTTTGAAAAAGGCTTTTTTTTTAAATTTGTTGTAACAAGGGGACCCCATATGGATAAAGTATAGAAACTAACAAGCCTGATCATAAAAGTGTTTTATTAGGAAGTTTAGTTTAGTTTAGTTTTTATTAACGTCGCACTAGAAGCAACACGAGGGCTATTGGCGACGGACCTCGTAATTTTGAACCACGGTCAAGTAACGAGGATGACACCTGAGCTGGTACCCCCTCTCCTAACATCCACACCACGCCAACGGGAGGACTTTGGGCCCCGAACAGATTTAACGTGCATCAGCCCCGGCTACACGGCGGATCTTTAGCGGCCAAGGATCGAACCCGCGACAGAACGAAAACCGCCGGTCGCTAGTCCATGACCTTGACCACTAGGCTACCGCGGCCCGTTTTATTAGGAAGAGACAGGTTGGAGAGAGATGCAAATATAAATTTTAGCAAAGCATTTTTCTCTTTTATACATTTACGTATTTCTGGTTTGTCAACATGGATTGCAAGATAACCCACAACGATTTGACTTTTGAGTTCCTAGAGATTCTGTTATTAACCAGTTTTAGCTGATGAGAGTGTTGGGGTGCAAGACCTTTTCTGAAAATAATATTTTCTTCTAGCTATCAACTATAATATTCGGTAAAGGGATTTGTCTTTTTCATAAATGTTCTGAAAATTTTTAGTATGTTTGAGGTGAATTTAGTAAATCAGTAATGATTATTTGGTTTTGAGCTGGGTAAGATGAATTACCTAAAGTTGATAAATGATCATAAACTAAAGTCGTTAAATTTCCTGAGATCCATTCAGGAAGTATGTCACTGAATAGACTCTTGAAAACAACTTTAATGAGGTTAACGAATTTAGGGGTAATACGTACTTATCTGTGTTCTGTTCTTTAAGAAGAGTTAAGTTTTAAAATAATACTCATGCGTTATTTTATAAAATAACCAGATAGAGATTTTTTTTTTTTTTTGTGGCAGCAAATTTATCAATTAACATTTTTAAAACTTTATTTTATGGTTTTTTTTTTAATTTTATCAGGGCAACATAAAATACGCTTTACATAATATCTGCATCATATTTAAAAATTCTTTGTACTTGTCAGAATGAAAATAAGGAGCTCATAATTTAATAAAAAAGTAAAGTAATGAATAAAATAAAATAAGAGTATATTGAATTTTTATGAATCCCTTCGAACGAGTCAGACTCAAAAGAAAATTTTGGTTTAATTGTAAGATACAAACACTCTGTGATCTCCAATGATACAATTGGTCAGTGCATGATACTTACATTGCGAGTGATGCTAAAGTTGTGGATTCAAGTTTCATTTGGGGAAGTTCTAACCCTGAGATAAATTTGAATTTTTTCAAAATCACTTTCTTTTATTTTCTAAACATAACACATTCCTGTTTTAAATAAGATTTATCCCTCCCCCGTCATAATTTCCCGCACAGACAAAATAGCATATCTGGAACAGGAAATTCCTATCAAAAGGTCCCAAGAAAACTTAATTCAAAGTTGTTTATTGTGTCTAAGCACAGCACCGAGGTTATCTATCGTACTGTTAGTTTTTTGTTCCGAACTTGTGTTTGATTCTTGAGTTATTATTAAGTTTATTTTATTTTAAGTTTAAGTTTAAGTTAAGTTTATTTTATTAAGTTTATTTTTGTTTATTTTACGAAATAAACAAAGACATTTAAGTTTTATGAATTTAAAGAAAAAGTAATTTAGCCCACTTGTCGATTTTTTTCTGGATCAGCTTCTACATTCATGTCTTAATTTTTCCCATCTCATTGTAATTTTTTGAAAAATATTTGTATTCAAAACCCCTCTTTTAGTGAGGCTTTTGTATCTTCTTTCTTAAGATTGTCTTCGACTCGTGTTAAATTACAGAGCCTAAATCCAAAGTACATTTTTAGGTTTTTTTAAAAAAAAAAGCTTCAGAGTATTAGTATATCATAGTCTATTGAAAACATTTTTATAGTATTATGTCGCAATAGTCCAAACTTTATCAGCAACGAATTCACAATTTTTCGCCTTTTTAATTTATCCTCATAAGAGTGCTCAAAACAAAATATGGAAAACAATTTAAGCGGGATTCAGACAGAAATGAGTAGTTTATGAATACACAATTCTTTCATTAGGAAAGAACTGCGAGAAAATATGATAAGTAACCATAAATTTCAAATAATTTTCCTTACTTAATGATGAAACAAGTTCAAACATCATTAAAAAATACACAAAATAAATAACTTCACTGATACAATCTGAGAAATAATCGGAAATAACACTAGAGAAGTATGGTTATCCAATAGATCATTCCCACCATGGTGGAACAGTACTTATATAAGCTCAAAAAGGCCACACGCAACATTTCACTATATTTGTGGAATAAATATGAACAGTATTCTAGTAAATTGAGATTTAATACCATTCAAAAAAATTCAATGTTGTTTGAATGTAAATTGAGATTTAATACCATACACACCATTCAAATTTTTTTCTTCTGATGTTCCTGAGAGTTATTTTCTACAAATGTCATTTTTCTTTTAATTTCCCCCAATTTTGCGCGATTTCGAAGAGGTTCAGTTAACGTAATTGTGATCGGAAAAGATTTTGATACGGAATCTGTTTTTCAGCAAATGTTTACAAATTTTTTCAGTTCTTAAAAGCACCTGATTTTGAAAGTGAAGTAATATTTTCTTTCTATCAAGCGTCACATATATTTATTAATATGTGGGTAGCTAAAAGAATGCCAGTATTTGATGACAGATGGCATTCTAAAGCAAATTATAAATTCCAGCAAATTGAAGGCGAATACCGCAATGAGATTTTTCAGCGATTCTTATATTTGAAATTTTGGATAGATTCAGGACAAGATGAAGGCTGCCGTGGACACGAATTTCTGGGTGTAACGATAATCATGAAGAATTCCCCTCTTTTGTAGCTTTGCCATGAATTGTTTAGAATGAAGAATAAAGTGCACTGGTAGGAGTGGAAAAAAAATGAATATATGTGTCGAAGTACTTTCTTTTCCTGACATTCGGTAGTATTTTTAAATATTTATTAAATATCTCAAAACTCGCAACTACATTATTGATTTCAAAAAAACAGGAGTCGTGGCTTTTTTTTAAAAAGGGGATTGGTGAGTAATTTTTTCCCGTAAAGGGAGCGCAAGAACAGATAAGAACTAGTAAAACAGCAGAAGAGCAAATTCAATTTTTGAATCCATTTGCACAAGTCACACAAAAGAGATTTTTCGCTTTTGAGAAACACGTCACATTCGTGGAAATTAGTTTATGTATCATTCAATGTACTTGGGGAAGTAAAACGCCCCCAATTTGTACAATTACAACGCCCTTGTCTTAATCCGCCCCCCCCCAACTTATTATAATTTGAAAAAATATATAGATTAATGACCCCCCCCCTTTAGGGAGATTTGTTCCTTTTTTTTTTTTAAGGTTAAGTAACGGGACCTAAATTCAGAGAATTTTCTTAGGTTTTAAAAAAGTCTCGATATAGCATAGTCTATTGACATCTCTTTTACATTTTTTTGATGCAATAATCACAAAATTAGTAAACACTAGGCACTCATTTTTTTTTAAATGTGAAATAGATTTTTTTTAATTTTTCTTTATTAGAATATAGTCGACGAAGTATGAGATGTAACTTATTGGAATACTTTGACTGATTTTGCCAGAAATGAGTTCTAGCACCGCTTTTCATGCCAATTTTTTTATTCGAATTCAAAATTAAGCGAATTTCAATATCGAACATAAAAAAGGGATTTTTATTTGTTTTTATGATAAAATTCTAATGCCTGTGTTTGGAAATTTTTTTTATTAATAACACGTAAATAAAACTCATTTGATTTAAGCAAATTTAATAGGATTTTATTGTTATCATTCGTATTACCCCCCCATATATATATATATATATATATATATATATATATATAATAACTTTCTTTTCAGGTTTGGATCAAATTTTCACTTTTGCTAAAGAGTTGTTCATTTTACTGAAATTCTATTTCCGCTTAATATTAAGGGATGCATACATTATTTACAAAGAAATTTATAGGTACAACCAGAATTATGATCTTGTGCTAGTATTATATTATTTACATTAATTTTAAATTATTATTGGTGGGTCTACGAGAAAATTTATTAATGAATATGATAGATGGCGCCATTACTTTTTTTTCTCCAAAAAAGAACTACGGATGCTTTGCTTTTAAGGATTATTTAAATTTCTTTGAAAGCATTAACTTACTTAAATAACATTAACCTTTAACTTGTGAAAGGCATTCAAAAAGATATTTAAGTGGAAAAATTTATCTAAAATTTCAAAAAATTATTTCTTGATACTTGAAACGTGAAATTTTATCTCATTAATCATACTTGGAAAACATTCCTTAAAAAAATAATTTCACCAAAAAATTTTCAACAGTCATCACTGCCTATTAAAAACTCACCGAGAACGGACTTGAATTTACTATTAATCGTGTTTAAAAATTTCATATCTATTTTTAACACTATTATTAATAAAATTAATAAATTTCTTCAAATTGTTCTAGTTTTTAAGGTAACCCTTACGAAAACCTTTTAACCAAATTTAAT
This sequence comes from Nephila pilipes, assembly GCA_019974015.1. Lineage (NCBI taxonomy): Eukaryota > Metazoa > Arthropoda > Arachnida > Araneae > Nephilidae > Nephila > Nephila pilipes. The sequence continues at coordinate 141,336 of BMAW01123261.1, read as the reverse complement.
ATTAAAAGGTTAGTAGAAAATATGAATATTTAAAACCTGATTTGTTTATTTTAATTTTATTTATGCTCTAAATTAATTAAAGAATTACTTATAGGTCTCCTAAGATAACGTTTCTCAACTACCGAATCGTATTCTAATGTCATATTGGTCTGAACGGGCCTGGGAAGAAATAAGATAGTTGAAGCAAGGTCTTATCTTATAAAAAAAAAAAAGAGAGAAAGACTCGCAAAACAAGGGAACCACAGCTATAAGACGCCAAAATTCTAATTAGAAAATATTCCAGGAAGTACAGAAATTAATTCAGGAAACTGTAATAACTCTTAATTTACCGTAAAGAGCAGCACTTTACTGATTTTCGTTCAATTTCGACTTACCGTGCATTAAATTCTTGTTCATTTTACCATTAAAAAGAAAGTATACAGTAAGATCTCGTTCCTCGGTGAACGTAGATTAAAACTCGATCATTTCGTTTTGTAATATTCACTTTGTGTTTCCTTGCCGTTCACTCGGTTTCTTTCTTTAGTTTTGTAAAATCAATTTGTCAGGTTAACATGTAACGGATTCGCGCGCGTTTCTCCTTTTTAACTACTTAATGAAGTTATTCGATCTGACCTTGCGAATAAACCGTGACTAATGCAAATCAGCATTGCTCTAGGTCTTAAAAGTGTAGTGAATAAGAGACGAAGATGAGATGGAGATTGGAGGTGTCAAATTGCTGAAAGGAGATAGGTCAGTGAGAGAGTGTAGTGAATACAAATTGGGTGCAAGAAAATTAAGTGATCGTCGGATAGTTGATATTGGACTCAGACCCAGTTTATATGAATTGTTTTTGACACAAGTCCCGTTTGCTGCTATGCGAAATTAGTAGATGTCATAATCTTTAGATTCGGACCCGAATCAGTTATCGCTCCCCATTCGTAACAATACAAGGATTGAATAAAATCCACTTGAAGACTTATTGATTGATTAATTAGAAAGTTTAGATGGATCAAATTCTAAGCAGCGAAGTGAGGGTGCCACAAACCAAAATAGAGAAGAATAAACAAATATATGTATATATGTTGTACTTTCTAACATTTTACAGTAGGTGCGATTTACAATGTGTGATACTCCCTACTTACAAATATGTAATGTAAGTTCATAAGCGTGAGTTGACTTCATCTATTAGAATAGGTAGATCCTGTAGATAGATATTAGATAGGTCTGGCCAATCGCAAACGATAAATAAATGTGAATCACTTATGAAAAATGGTTCAAACTGTTACATGAAGACTCATACCTTCTTTACAAAAATGAATTTTACATTTCTCTGTGCATGTTTACGTGTTATATATGAAATACATTACATAAAACAATTTAAAATCAACTCAAACTAAATCTTGTTTATTTTGGGTCACTTCCCTCATTGATAACGATTTAAAATGCTGTTGTTTTATTTAGCGCTTTGTCCATCCTCAAATGATAAACGAGATCTTATTACACTTGTTTCCTGGAGTCAGCGTTTATTTGATAACTGTGATGTCGACTCGTCAGAGCGATGTTATTTGGATGGACGAGAAGAAAATTGGTTTTGAATATTTCACTCACATGTTCAGGGGAGTAATTTTTTTTTTTAAATGCCAAGGTGAATAAAATAAAGGGAAATGATAATTCTTGTAATTTTTTTAAATGGTACTTCTGATTTTTTTAAATGATAATTCTGTAATTTTTAATGCATTTTTTTATATAAAAATGAATGGTTTTTAATACCTTTGGACACACAAGAGCTCAATTACACCGACAAAACAATGTGTTCCATCTGTACAAAAGTCAGTTCTTAAGTTATTATAAATCAAAGCACATTGAATCATAATAAAATAATTATTACATTTATTCCATATATTTTATTTGAAATTCCAATTGATTACTACATCTTAAAAGTCATTTGGTATCTTAATAGATTATATTTGTTTAATTAAAATCCTTTGCTGGCTAATAATAATAACTATTTACGTAACCGTAATTGAGAAAGAAAAGAAAGGGTGTGAAGTTATTATGCCGAGTTTTCTCTTGTGGTAGTGTTCAGCTATAATTACGACAAGCAAGCATTCTGTCTCGACTGATCATCTACAAAAAAGAATTTTTCTATATTTCTTACAAAACTTTTTTTTCTAATAAGCCGCTGAAGTAACACAAACATAGTGCTCATGACATTGATATTACCTTTAAAAATACACTCATAAAAAGGAACACACTATTTTCAAAATAACAAGACTATCAAAAGGGAGAGGAAAGTAAGCATGTATTTCTTTGACCTTTTTTTTTTCGTCGGAAGATTTCCCCCCTCAGCAACATAAAATACTAAAATATTACACTTAAATGATTTTTAACAAATAAATAGACTATATTATAATTATAGAATTAAAAACACGGTAATTACCATGTATATGGCAATTATTCCATATAAAAATTGCCATATATATGTTAATGAATTTACCATATATATTAACATATGTACGGCAAATTCATCAACATATATATGGAAATTTTTTTCCATTCCTAAAAATTGCTACAAGGAGTTAAAAGTGATAAGAGGAACGAAAAGGAAAATTATTCTTTTTATTTTTTAGCTGTCATTTAAAGATTTGTTAAAAATTAAAAAGGGGATCATTTTGAATCTCTTCGCACACACGATCCATTACTCCAGCGAACCAAAAGTTACACGAAATTGAGGCAAATATTTAAGAAAAAAAACTGAAGAAATAAGTTGAACGAAAAAGCGAACGAGCGAACTATCTTACTTGAAAACATGGGAAAATTCACAGAAGCCGAGAAGTTGCTGACTTCGCTTTTAGAAGACAATATATTATCTTTAAATAAAAAAAAAAGAAGCGTTAGCCACTCGACAAGTTCTTGCAAGACATTTAATCGAACAATCTCAGTACAAGCAAACTTTGATAATCATTCAGAATATCAAAAGATGCGAAGACATTTCAAAGAATTACTACCGAGTAGTTTTAGCAGCCTGGCGAAACTATACTCATCTTCTGTTGAACATGGGTAAGCTTTTGGAAGGGCACGATAGTTTACTTGACGTCTGGGAGAGAACAATCAAAACCTCTTATCCAGAAGGAGAACTACATTTAAAAAACCCGAATAATTACGGGCGCAGTTCTTCGTAAACACTAAATATATACGGAAGCTCTCGAAGTGTATGATGGAATTCTGTACGATAGAGCAAAATTTCATTTTAAGATTTTTTTAACGAAGGAAGATAGGGCTCGAATTTTTGTCGAGCTAGGAAGATATGATGAATACTTACTAATATATTTGAATGTGGTCGACTAATTGAAACGAATTCTCGGAGAATCCCAACCAAACTTAAAGAGGCTCGAGCAAATTTTACAGGAATATTTTCTTACAAAGGTGGAAGCTATTGAGATATATGCGGATACTTGCAGGAAATTCATTTTGATTTGGTTTTATTAACGTCGCCATAGAAGCAACACGAGGGCTATTGGCGATGGACCTTGTAATTTTGAACATCGGTCAAGTGACGAGGACGACACCTGAGCTGGCACCCCCTTCTCCTAACTTCCACATCATGCCAACGGGAGGACCTTAGGCCCCGACAGATTTAACGTGCATGAGCCCCGGCTACATGGCGGGTCTTTCATGGCATCAAGGCTCGAACCCGTGACTCTACGAAAACCGCCAGGCGCGCCCGCGGTCATGACCACTAGGCTACCGCGGCTGTACAAGAAATTCAAAGCAACACTCAGAGAAGGATGAAAAGAAACTAAGAGTGTGAAAATGAATAACGGTTTAATGCTTTTGAATCAGGATAAACTAAAAGAAGCTTTGGTAGTTTATCGGGAGGAACATGAAGATTTAAATCATATACATGATTCAGATATTGACGAAATACAAAAAGTCGAAACTATGATTGAGGATTTGAAAATTCACATGACCATGGCGAATTTCGAAATTCGAAGCTCTGCAGCAGACTTAAATGATGACATTACGACAAAAAGGTCATTATTGACTGCGTTCGAGAATATAAACGGAAAAGGTCGCTGCATTACGCTGCAGAAAATGGTGATGGGAACACCATGAAAGGATTACTGATAAAAGAAGCATCGTATTGTGAGAAAAGACTACAACTGCAATATGTCTTTATAATTGATATCGAACGAGAAAATCAGTCACTTGCTACTTTTGAAGAAACATTTGTTCAAACATGTAAGAGCTGGAAATAACTGCAATATTTCAGAATATAATACAGATATCAATGTCAAAGACAGAAATGGTTATAACTCTTTGCATTGGATTGCTTTGCATGGTAACCAAAGCATATTCAAACAACCTCTGGTTCAGGTACAGTTGTTACTCTTGTTTCTAATAAAGATAACAACCCACTCCATATTGATGTGTCCGAGAATCATAGAGAAAGTGTTGAAATTTTGTTACAGTGAATGAAGGGAAGTGAATTGAAGCAATTACTCAACACCAAAACAACGCTTTGAAGTAACTGGAGTGGTAATTCAAATGGGATATTTGGAAGTTCTTAAATGTTTATTGAAGTATCGAGCTGTATACGACATCTGAAACAAAAACAAAAAAATACGAGACACCATGAAATTTTGCCCGAGATTCATGTTTATAATATTTAAAACGGAATACATGACCTCTTTTCATACATCAAGAAAAGCGACGAAGGTTCTAGAATTAACTTGGGAAGAAAAAAAAATGATGAAATTGTAGCCATCACTGCTGCTCGTAATAGCGGAAATCATACATTCTTACAACTAGTTTTTAAGAACATTAATCGTAGCAATGCAAGGGAGATATTAAGGATCATTAAAAGTGTTAGCTGAATTAAAAGTAAGCAGCTGTTGACAGATTTTAGGGTAGTAGAGATGATTCATAACATACAATTTCAAAATTAGACCAAATAGCTCAAATTTTAAGAACATTTTCAGATGTTCCTTGTTTTTCCGAGCAGGTATGATAATTTATTCCGAAAGCTCACAAAATATGTGAAATTCTTTTTTAGGAGAGTTTGCTAAATTTGTATCCTCGCAAAGATATCTGTGATTTGTAAATGTATATCACCAGAAATTGAAGGAAATCTTTGGTCAGGCTGCTATTATGAATTCTGGCCCCTTTCATTATAAAATTATATAGATAAATAGAAGAGATTTGACATTTTGTAGAACATTTATTATATTTTAAACTGAAATTCAAGCATGGTCTTTTTAGACATTAAGTTGTTTTGTATAATTCTTACAATTAAGCTACGTGCTAAACATTTAATATAACTGAAAACAAGTACTTATAGAGCCTAATACCAGAATAGTTTTGGAAACATATTTGCAATTTTTTGAAAATAACTAGGAATAGTATAAACTTGAATATAAAGTTCAGAATATGAAATCGAAATAAAAAAATATCCAATGAAATCGATGAATGTATTTAATCTAAATTATACATTTCGAATTTTGTTCCATGTTTTCTATTTTAAAAGACCAAAGTAATCAATACTTTTTTATAAAACTTAATATTTGAATATTTGACTTGTGCTCATGAGATGCAAATTATTTCATTAATGCTTCCGTTCCATATGTGTAACTTAAAAAAGATGTGAGTATTGTAAAATATAATTTGATATCCCCCCCCCGACTGGCAGAGATAAAGTACAGTAATTCCACGTTTAACATAGTACTCACTAATTGCAGTTTACAGTTTGTATCGGGGGATTACTTTTGAGCACATAGACGTATGTATAAATTATTTTTTTTATGTAACTGGTATACACATTTTATACACATATTTCTTCTTGTAGACAGCATGAATGTCTTGTAATGAAAATTAAGTGCTAAAAATAGATAATTAATTCCTTGTGGAACATCAATTTTTTACATTTAAAGGCATTTATTTTAAGAGAAAGCTCAATGAAGCTATTTTCGGCACCTTTCTGGCAAGCTACATACATAATTAACATACCAATACCTTATTACATAAAAACAATATTTGTTATAGATATTACTGGATAGTTAAACTAGCCGAAAACTATGCGTTTTAACGTACAAATGATGATTAAGAGATTATAAGTGACCCCAAGACTTCATCTTAGCCACTGTTAAATAATTAATAACTGCTAAGAACAATTTTTTAAATTACATAAATTAAAATTTACTGATTTAAATTTTACAAAAATTCTTGCTGTATGTTTTATTACGTTTCTGTAATTTGAAAAAAAAAAAAAAAAAATGATGGGGCGTGGGAGGGGGCTTTTGAACCCCTTTTTTGTATGTGATGTGAGTCTCATATAAGGGGAAGTTCTTGAGGAAGTAATGAACCGCGTAAAACAAGGAATTATTGTACTTAAAACTAAATTTAAAATGTAATTATACGACAGGATAATTGATTTAACAGTATTTTTTACTAGAAAAAATAGATACCACCAATGTTTATTAAAATATTAATTGTATTTAATATTTAATTCAATCAATCAAGAAATTTTATTCGAAACACGTCTTGGGTAGGGTTCCCCCCCCCCCCCAATTCGAAATATCTGAACATTTATTCCTTTTTAAGTACCTGTTGCTAAAGGAAAAAAATTGGTAAAACTACTGTTTAGCCTACTCCTTTGGCACGTTCTTAAAAGTCGCCAATCTGTCGATTTTTGAAACCGCGCCAAGGATCGAAATAGCTTTTTGGAGCTCTAAACTATTTTGCTCTCGGATCTTTCGTATAAGACTTGTAGATTTTAATAATGGCCTTCACACAGAAATTACTTGAAGATATTGTCACCCATTAAATGGCAGTGCATTTTTCTCCACATGTATTCTGCTAAATAGGAATCGAACTCTCCCTCCACAAGGTAAGTGTGGTGGTTCCCGACCAGGCAACTGTATGCGCACCGTGTTAGGATCTTTGAATGTTAAAGTAGTAGTTGACGCGCAGAGGAGCATACCTATCGTCCGAGAGCCAATCGTACGACTTTCAGTAGTACGAAACATTTTAGATCCTTTCAACTCCCACTCACGAATAACAGCCAAAAGATCGTGTTTCGTTCGTTTTTCAACAAAACACTTATTCATCTCTCTTTAAAACCTCAAACCACCTATTCTCCCTTTATAGGTTTACTCCTTTCCTACTTTTTTTTTTCTTCCAAATTTAGATTCGTCCATCTCCACAATTAATTCGGATCTCCCAAGTTTCAAGTTGTTATCAATGATATCAATCAAACAAATCTCTCGACAAAACATCTACCAATTCATGACCACATGGTCGTGGATCTTCCCATCATTCATACACCTTTCAAACTAAAATCTCTTTACTTGGAGAGCATCACAAATCTCAAATGATGTAGGAAAACCACGGATATCTTCTAACGCTTTTAAAAACTTCATGAGATCCTTCATCCTTCTACCTTCAACGCCATTCATATTCATCTTAGTGAGAGAAAACTTTCACACAATTTCATAACATTAACACATTTAGAACATTAGTAGATGGACGCAATTAATCCAATTTTCATACATCATTCAGTAACAGGACCTTTCTTTTTTACTTCCAAATTAGTAATAAATATAGTTGTGTGCATTCACTTTCCTCTTACCAACAGCTGTTACTGGTACCCAAACTTGGAAGAACACAAGTTGAAAAAATTAATCGAAAAATGTTTATTCAATGGGGATATCCAGCTGTCAAATAACTTTCTTTACGGGCGAAAATTCGAAACAAATTTAAGATGTTGGAGGGAAAAACACCCTCTTTCTCATTGTCAAAAAGACAAAAAAATCTTACAACATATGAGCAAGCTCTATTTCCCCCTAAACTAAGGTGACCAGATTTTAACACTCGAAAAGCAGGACCACCAGGGGGGGGGAAATGCCACTGTTCATTACGTCCAATCAATGGTAGTCGTATTTTAGCAACTGAACAAGGCGAACTTTGATAAACAGTTCCTGATAATCAGTTCTCAACAATTATTTTTATTATTAAAGTTCAACAAAATAAATTTGCAAAAATAATAAAAACCTCAAATCCTGGCGAAATAGCTACATGGAAGCTGAAAACCATATATTCCCTTCCCGTTCTCCTACCGTTCCCTAGCTTGTCGTGCATTCTTTCTAAAAATCGGGACTTCCTTAAGACCCCGCGGGACGCGGGATAAACCGTTAAAAATCGGGACTGTCCCACTAAGCGGGATGTCTGGTCACCTTATCCTAAACTGATGACGAAAACAATTCCAAGATTGCCATGAATAACTATCATGTCTGAACAGAAAAGCGAGGGTTGCCGTATTTGGAAATTTATCCCCAACAAACATTTTCGTCGTTAGACAACACATAAACACGATGATTACCTTTTGCTGGAAGAAAATTAGAAGATCATTAAACAATGAAATATTTGGTTGACTGTATTGTTGAGCCATGCTCTTCCGATTTTTCCAGACAAGTAGTTGCAATTGGAAAAAAGACAGAGCCCAAGGGTTTGTATTGATTACAGAGAACTTAATAAAAACGTAAGAAAATATCCCTTACATTTAGTAAACGATCTGCTTTACTGCCTTGAAGATACAAATAATAAGATGCAGTACAATATGCGATTTTTTTTCTTTTTTCATTCAGAAATAGAACCAAATAGATAATGATATACATAATTTGTAATTCATAATAATGAAAATTAATTCCTACATGGACTTTTTGTTCTTTGCATGTCACCAGCAGTTTTTCAGAGTTACATTAGTAAGACATTTAAAGATTTATCATCAACGATCATGTTTTGATTTGTTTGAATGATGTTGTTATTAAATTCAAAAGTATGGATGAAAACCTCAAAAGACTTGCATCATCGCTTTCATTTGCCTCCTGCTGTGGCTTAGATATAAATTTTCAAAAGTGTAAATTTGTAAGTAAACAAATAGAATTTCTCTGTCATGTTATTGAAAATGAAGAATATTGTATCCGTCACCCCTCTACTTAAAATTAAAATTGTTCTTATTTTTCCAGAACTGAAATCTCAATAAATTTACAATAATTTCTTGGTCGTACTGGATATTTTCAGAAATTTATTTGAAATTTCTCCCTTATTGAGCTTCTTTAACTGAACTTCTAAAAATCATGAAATTAAATATACTAATACAAATATTCAATTATTTAAAACGAAGATTGTATTCATCGCCTGTTTTTCACACTTACAATTAGAACCTAATACAGAAATTCCTTCCGATTATTCACGTGATTAAGAATGTACTTCACTTCAAAAATCGATGACAAATAAAGCGCTTCATCTAAAATATTTTTGAGTAAGGAAACACCAGACACTGAAACAAAACATAGTAACTATGACCTTGAGATTTTAGCTATTTCAAGCATTAAAAATTTTATTAAAAGTTAAAGTTAAGTCGAACAAACAAGATAGTCTACTAGACCCTATCGATAAAGAAACTATTTCTCCACACGCACATCACATTGACTATTTAAGTTCGTTCAATACTACAAATAAGAACTACAAAACATAAAGTTGCTATAATTGATTTTTTCACAAACTTTTCATAGCTTTTCGCAACAAATGCTACAAGAGTTGTTGCAAAATCAGAAAATTAAAAGTACATATTTGACAATCCATTTTGTATTATTTTTGATCGTGGTACTGCCTTTACTTCCAAACAGTTTCAAGATTATTGCAGTACCAAAAATTTGAACATTTGCTAATCACCTCCAAATTACCAAGAACTAATAAACAAATCGAACGTTTAAATTCCACAATCGAAATAGTTATATCCAATTTCTTTCATAGATAATCCAGAAAAAAAGGTATGCACACATCAACGAAGCCAGAAGCTTATAAATTCATACACATAACGCTCCATCGAAGTATTCAAAACAAGTTCTTTCGAATAATGTTTGGTACCCAAACGAAATTGCAACAAAAACTCAACATAAGTTTATTTAAAGAAGAAAACCAGGCTGACTTAGTCAACAGTTGTGATGAGTTAAAGGGACAAGCAAAAATAGCTCATAAGTTCAAATTGAAAACGAGAAATTACGATTTTCGGTGAAATCTACAAGTACTTTCAAACTTTGAGGGCCATTAAACGTACTCTATTTGGCTGAAAACAAAATCTAATGCCACATACGATGTTTGAAAGTGTGGCTTATTTGAAGGACCAGCATAAACTAGTGTTTATGGTGAATATCTCATACTGTGGACCAGGGACGTCTTAAGACTTCTTGAGGCCCTGGGCCCTGATCAAAAAATAGGCCCCACCTGCAAACCTTTAATTTAATTTGGTGTATATGCATGTACAGATCTATAAAAACAATCCACAGTAAAATAAGGTTTTATGTAAATATTCGTTTTCTACATTTTAAATTTGTAAAATCATTAATTTGGTTTTCAAAATCAATTGTTAATAATATTTCATTTTCACTACTCAATAAGCTTAGATTATTCAAACAGGATTGAGTCATACGATTTCTGAATTCGTTTTTGACCAGTTTTTAGTTTTGAAAATGAACGCTCACCACTCGCGTTAGTAATAATCATTGATAAGAAAATTTTCATTATTATTTCAATATTGAGAAACACAGTGAATAGTTTTTCATTACACTTGTATGTAAAGAATGTGTTGATCCCAATTCCAGTCCCCTCATCCAACAACTGTTCTTCATCTCCATTGGTAGAATTGTAACTGGCGGTTTTCGTTCAGTCGCGGGTTCGATCCTTGGTTACCAAAGACCCACAGTGTAGCCGGGGCTGATGCACATTAAATCTGTCGGGGCCTAAAGTCCTCCTTTGGCGTGGTGTGGAAGTTAGAAGAGGGGGATGCCAGCTCTGGTGTTTTCTCGTCACTTGATCGAGGTACAAAATTACGAGGTCCGTCGCCAATATAGCCCTCGTGTTGCTTCTAGTGCGACGTTAATAAAAACTAATCCATTAGTAGAATTATATTTTTTATTAATCTTTCTTTTTTCCATTTCTTCTCTTTGCTTTTTCTTCAGCTTTTCGCCATGAATGATCATATATGACTTGAAATGCTTACATTCTAAGTTCATTTTCTCTCCATTGAGGTCTTTATTGTAACATTTTGATATTTTCTTGCATGCTATTTTAATATCTATCTCATCCAAATTAGAGCTATTTCGAAAAAATCCAAACATTTAAAAAAGCTTCTCATATTTTTTACTACTCGTTTATATATTGTAAATTAGTGAATCGATTATTGGTAAACAGGTTTCTCTCTATTTTAAATTTCTGGCTGTGGCTGTTTTCAAACGTTGCGTCGGTGTCTCTGTTTCCTTCAATGAAAATTACCCTAACATGGGGTTGTCTTACACGCTAGTGAACACTTTGATACTCCTTTATAAGGGACACTTCCTTGGTTTTTGACTCATAATAGTCAAAAGAGTCTCTTTTGGTTTTTCTATATATCATTAACGATTTTAATCATTTTAAACCTTTCGAGAAATCCATATTTTTACTCTGGAGAAATAGATTTACTTTGTCAATATGTGTCAAAAAGTCAATCCAAAGGATAGTTTTAAGAAAGTAGCTTCTCTAATTCATTCATCTTAATTTTTAATTTTTTGCAGAAAATCGAGTATCCCCTGCCTGTAATTTATCATTAATTAAGCATCCATGCGCATGAAAATATTTAAAAATACTTGCAAACACTTTTAAAAAATCGAAAACCAGAGAAATATTTCTTTTTCGCTCTTTCGAATTCATTTTATTCTATGCAATTAAAAGCGATATCCTAGATGTAAATAGAAAAGTACGAAACTCCATAAGATTAACATTACACTCTTGGTGTCGTGTCGACGGTAGCCTCAAAGGTTTTATATCAATACTAACTGGAATACCCATTTTCCCCACGAGTGAAGTTTTAAAATAAAATGATTAGTTATTAAAAAATTAATGACCAGTAAAACTTAAAATAAATGACCAGTTATAGCTTAGAATCCCCTTTTAAACCTGCACGAGATGATGTACAGAAAAATTAGGAATAATTTAGTAAATGATGGCTCCCTTTTTTATTTATATCCTAAAAATAACTAAGATGTTTTTTAAAATAACACACATTTGGGGACGAGTTATTCGAAAAAAAAATAGTTATTTTGTTACTAAAAATAAGTAAATAAATAAATACACTGTTCTAAAAATCATTATGCCTTATCTCACGTATTAATATGCACATAACTATGAGTAAGATTTTTTTTAAGAGAAAAAAAAAAGAAAAGTTGCTCACAAGTTTATAAATAAAAAATGTATAAAATTAAAGTATTATTAATAAATCTCAATTTTCTGTAGGAATATCTGATTAAGTGATTAAACAAACACGCGCAAATAGAACATTTCTGGTGAGAGTTCTTATACTCTAAAAATCTCTTATTTTGTACCAAAAATTTCTCCACTTTTAATATTTACTCTTAAAGCATCAAATTGTTGTTCAGGTATTTTTTTACCTAATTACCAAATCGAACTGTAGGATTCCTGTTATATTATTGTTTTTCTACATTTTTATTACATAACTATAATCAGTAGTAATGTAATATATTCGTTTCATAAATGTTCTTTTTTATTTGGTTTTCAATAATAATAAAAACGAACAGTCATTTGAATTTTTAAACGAGTAAAATAACACTTTCCATGAAAGAAGCAAATAAAAATATTTCTCTGAATGACAATACACATCGGAAATTCTTTTGGAAGATCACAGTGCATTCAGAATGAAGGAAGAGCGCAATTATGCATATTAATCATTGTAAAAATATTCTAAAAAGTCTATTAAAATAATTACATATAATTTTATAAACAATTAAGAGATTATTTCGTGTTGTTCAGAGGGAGAGAGAAGGAAGTTTACAAAAAAAAAAAAAAAAAGCAGAATTTTTTTAAAACTGGATACTATTTTCATAACTCTGTCAATAAAAAAAATCAAATACAATTTCATATTATTTTACTACTTTTAATGCGATATAAATATTTGTATATTATCATAAATCTCGAATACAGTTCCAAAATAAAAGTATAATTACCTCTTGCTGTTTCAAAAAAATTAAATTTAAAGGAAGGAATTGCCGATTTAGAACCTTAGACACTTGTTTCTTCGAAAAAAAGTGTGATTTCCTGCAGGGTCATTTCAACCCTCTTTTTATTAGCCCTGAAGCCTGTCATAAAATATGGAATGTATTTTTGTCCATTCATGAGGGATCCTTAACTCATGTGTGCAAATAAATAAAAGGTCGCTGGAGGGAGTGTCTGTTATGTCTGTGACTGTCCTTCCCACAGCAGCATTTTATCAATAAATTGGACATAACTCGCATTAGAAATAAAACTAATATTTTCCCCGATTCTCAGCAAACGTTGTATATAGAAAATTTTAATATGGAAGTAACTGTCTTCAACCAATTATGTCCAGGAATAACATTTGACAATTAAAATTATTCTGATCATGATCTTATTGAGGCCAAGTAGAGAACGAGGCGAGGCCCCCTCAAAGGCGAGGCCCTGGGCCACGGCCCAGTTGGCCCATGCCTTAAGACGTCCCTGCTGTGGACTAATTATGCTACTACTTAATGAATTAATGAAGTGACATTTTCATCTGAATCCTAAGAAAGGCATTGTTTTCTTTTCCCAAAAATCTTACATTTTTTAGTGACTTTCATTCTTTTGCAAAGCTTGTATTTTTTGCCTAATTTTTTTCATTTCACAATTTTTCAGATATTGTGTGAAGTAACTTAAATTTTAAAATTTCATAATAGTTAATATTCTACCACTTATTAAATCATCTTTTAAGTTAGTATGTTTTTACTTCAATTTTGTTATTATATTCTTGATGTCTGTATTGAATTTGTATACATAATCGTATAATATATATATATATATATATATATTATTGGCTCACCTGAGGTTAGGTGATATTGTGTGGGATGTCCAGATGTAGGATTTGTCCCGCTTCACCACAGCAGCGACACCTACTAGTAGCATAACTGATGGAGGGAGGAGACATCTGTCCCCGGGCGCAACATCTAAGAGGTGCCAAATTGATATAACTAAACTTTAGAATGAAACGGTTACAATTTTTAACGCATTAAAAAGCAAATAAAAAATATTCGCTTACTCAGTCCATTAATATGAGGATATCGTTTTCCTATGATTTTTATGACTTTCTGATTTCGAGAAATACGTATTATTTCTACAAACCCAGCAGACAATAATTTATACTCTCCTCTGCTCTAACACGGTTAATTCCCACTTTGAAATATTTTTGACGTTATTAAACCGGTTATGCGACTACTTTATACTAACTTCATTTTCAGGTTATTGCATTATAATTTAGAATGTAATGTTTGTATTTGCCATGTTATATATTTGAATAATATTTTAGAATAATTATATTTTCGAAACAACATAAAGTTAGCGAAACGGAAAAAAATATACACACATAAAAGTGATTTAAAAATTAAAATGTTTGAAACTATTTAAAATTAAAATGTTTAAAACTATTTAAAATTAAAAGTACGAATTTTTTTTTCTGAACATTCTGTTATTTTAAATGCATTTTCAGAAATTGTTTTTTCCTTCCCCATCGCATTTTGGCTAACAAAAGTGATCGGAAAATTTTTCAATTTGGTCTCGGACGCTGAGAACTTTAGGTACGCCTCTGCCACCAACCACACATTTGGCATGAAAGAACTCGAGGTGTAAGCACACAGAAATGCATGTTTTGTTTTCATGAAATTTTCCTCTCAATTATTAAACTTAGTTTTCTTCAGTGGTAGAGCATGTATTTTTCTAGCATATCTAGGCCAACCTCCACATATATTTAATATTTATTTGCAATAAAATGATTAAAATTAATGAGATGAAATCAATGTCAAATATATTTATTTTTATTAAGTATCATTAGAATAACTTAACTAACTTTTATTATAAATTAAGACTATATGTCTCCCAAAAGAATTCTAAGTTTTTTTTAATAGTAATTGCGTAAAAGTAATTTTTAAAAAACAAGTTTGTTATTCAATTTTAAAATTTGGAAAATTAATTTTAAAACTTCTTAGTTTAAACTAAATTTGTGTAATATGCTTTCAATTACTATGATTTGGAATAAATTTGAACTGACTTAACTCAAATCTCAATTCAATCAAATTAATTTCTTTATGTATAACAGAGCGTATTTAACTTAAACTGACTTTTTGGGGCTTTGCTATGACGTTATTTGATTTGAGACCTCCGTTGTTGAATGATTTATGTAAATCAGAATAGAAATACTGTTGTGAATAAGCTTGATCGGATAGCATTTATTAGATGTGGTTACAGAGAGAGAGAAAAAGGCATAAATAACGATATTAGACATGCGTTGAGAAGAAAGAGTACTCGATGTTTAGTGTGATCATCAGAGAAAGGAAACAGCTTACAAGTTTTATTACTTACTCGAATCCAGCTTGACATTTGTAAGATAATTAGAATTTTATATTAATCTTTCATGCCTGTATGAATCTTTAGGTGCGTGAAGGGTTCTGCTTCACTGTTGTATTGATGTTTGATTATTCTTAAACAGGAATAAAATGAAGTTGATTGTCTGGTTTTTTGAGTGCCTTGTTACTGAATGAAATAAGATACAGAAAATCAAATGTCGTAAAGAATTTTTTAGAGAAAACTGGGTTCCAAAAAATAGCAGATTTCTTATAAATGAATAGTATAATAATCTCTCTATGTATAGACAAATCATTCAATTCTTCGAAACTGAAATTTCTATAACTCACAATTCCTCCCAATGGCTATGTGTCAGATGAAATTGAACAGGAATTTTTATTGGTTTAAGTGATGGAGATCTAAAATATCTTTAAATAAATAATATATTTGAAAACTTTTTTCACCCAAATTTCAAGCCCCTAATATCAAGGGTTTCTTACACACTTTATAAAACAGTAATTTTTTTCTTAAAAAAAATAATTAGATTAATTCCTTGTAATCCGTTTGTTATAATTTCAAATTTTTTCATTGTAAGCCAAAGTAGTTTTAAATCTCACTTGCGTGTCAAAAATTCGTGATGGATCGGAAACAATCGGGAGCCAAAATCGATGCAGAGTTGAGTCCACACAAATAACACTTTCTGAACACAAAAGACAACATTCAAAGGCACTCAATTAACCGCAGCATTTCTTTCAGGATCTTATCTGTGCTCTTGATCCCCGCCGGGTCGAAATGAGGTACTGGGGCAGAATGTAGTTCAGGAGGTTTCTTGGTGTATGCAGATCCTCTTTGGGTGTCCCTATTCGCGCTTCTATTGAATACTTGTTTTTCAGATTACAGTTCATCTGGGGGAATTATATCAATGCGTAAGAAGAGAAAAAATAAGGGTGTACAAATGTGTTAATCTGGTTGGGAAGGGTTTTCTTACGAAGTTTAACTGAGATCATATATTTATAGAAAATAAAATTAAAGATTGAATAGATTTCTTCACATAATTCTTTTAGAGCCATGTGTGGTCGCTGTGGCCAAAAAGCAATGATCACGAGCTCATGACACACGTTGTTTAGAATTCTGATGTGCCACATCATCGTTTAGAACAGTGATTTCCCAACCATTTTACAATTGCAACCCTTTTCCGAATTTTTAAAAATGTTCACGACCTCCTCCCTCTTTATCTGTCAGATCATTATGTATAAGAGGATTGAAAATTTTACTTTATCTATTTTCACCCTTATTTTAACGATTGAAATGCCAAAGACAAAATTTTGCGTTTAAACAAGCATTACTTTTTTACAATTTGGTTTAAATTGTTATTTTGGAATGGATATTGTTGTGCACTGTGATATATTGAATAATTGTACAATACTTAGCTAATGAAAAGAAGAACAGAAAATGGTCAACACATTTTGCTTCTTTTAAAAATTTCCAAATCCTATTTAAATTTTCTCATAAATTTTACAGAAGTAGTTTGATTCATTTAAAACCCCTGTTTAGAAATAAAAAGCAATATTATCATGAAGGGGGGGGGGAGAAACCCAAGTAGGTTTGTAAGACAACACCCATAACAACATCTATCCAGTAAACATAAAATCAGAATACAACAGGCCGGTATTTAAAAAAAAACTTTTTTCCTTTTTTTTGTAAAACAACATTCAAAACTAGAGGAGCATATATTGGAAGATGAAGCTACCCATGCCTTACTGCAAAACACCATCATAGTTACATATCCCGTGATTGTTTATTTGTTTATCAAAATTATACAAACAAGTATTGTTAGATTCTTAAATTTCCTCTTTAAATTTCTTCTGGTGCACCCAAACGATCACGGTCAATAATTTTCTTGCACCTATTTTTTTGAGATAACTTTGGAAGTGTTAAAAAGTATTCCAGTTATTGAGTACGTACTGATGGATCGAATAGTGATGCGGTAACACTTTTTTCTATTTTAATTCAGTATTTCGATAAAAAATATAGGCACGCCCCATAAAATTATCGAAATTTTATTTTTTGCGAATGAAAATGTTGAAACTATATCTCAAGTACTAACAATAGTATTAGGAGGATAAAAATTCTGAAAGAAAATTGCTTAGCATTTCGGGGGAGACAACTGCAACTTTAACCGCATAAATCTCCAAGGAAAAAATAAAGTTTTACAGCATTTAAGCAATACACTGAGGAAAGATACCATTGGTATTTGTTGTGCCACGCATATGTTGAATAATTGTGTGCAACATGCCTTAAATGAAATGCCTATAGACATTGAGTCTTTAATATCAACCATTTTTCGATTTACACTGTAAGAATCGAAGCTTGAAAGAATTCTGTAATTTCTTTCGAAATAGAATTCAAAAAGCTGTTATTTTATTCAAAATAAGATAGATATATATATTTTCTACCATTAATAGAAGGCTGAAAATACATCCAGCTCTCAGATCATATTAAATATAAAAAGAACATCCCCTTATGTTGATTACGAATTTTTCTGAAAATGACATTCTCTGATGTATGCTTTCATAGCAAAATAAAAGGTTTTAGAATGAAATCTTTTGGAATAGATATTAACAATACAAGCATTAATAACTGCCCAAATGTATCTTTTGTAACATTTAGAGTTTCCAAATTACGAGCCACAATTTCGATATTTCATCATATAACTCTCAGGAAAAAAAAATAATAAACTTTCGGAAAAAGAAAACAGCTATCTCCCGAAAATAACAAAAATTAAAACATTTTGCCTCAGAAAGTGAAATAAATTATAAAAATTAACAAGAAAATTCAAGAAGTTCGATTAGGAAACAAGCTTTTAACACTTGTGAACGGAGACATATATTTGGACAAATAGATAATTTCTTTGAAAGAATTTGACATTTTTGATTAAATGTTAGTGGAAAAGATACCGCTTGGGATGGGGGATGCGAAGATATTAAACAATATCTTTCATACTTAAGCGAAAGAGGACTGCAACTTAATGATTCTTTATTATTTGATCAGTCTCTAAATTTGAACAAATTTCTTCAACGAAATGGAACGCAATGTTGAATTTTTAACTTTTTTAACTGATTAAAAATGGGTAAAATATTTTTCTGAAAGAAGTTGAAATTGGAAAAGTTTCAACAGTTTCTATCTCAGATTTTTTTTAAAAAAAATGAAGAGAGGAAAAGAGAAATCATTTACATAGTCTTTGAAAAAGTGTACATGTATCACACTAACGAAACTGTTATTACAAATTTTATCTTTGAATGCTTCACTCATTTCTTCAAACATTCACTGAAATGAATAAGTAGTCTTGGAAAGATGACACGAAATTTTGGAATATCCGTGCTCAAAATTATTTCAATGGTTTTACATTCTTTTTTTTAAATACTAATTTTCTCATTTGCTTTTCCCTTCTTTTCTTTTAATTTATCGCTATATTAGCCATCCAAGGGATTATTGTTTTAGGTGAGGTGTTTTTGACGTACCAGATCACTTTTAATTTTTTATCGTTTGCTTTAATTTTAATTACATTTAGCTTAAATATATTCAGTTTAATAATGTATCATTTGTTTTAATTTTTATATCGGAAAAGTTTATTATCATCGATATTTCATCGTTTACTTTAATTATTATATTTAATTGAGTAATTTAATACTAACTATAAAAAAAGCGCATCTTGAGTGGCGAAATCTGTTCTTTGCAAAACTTAGCATAGAACTTTTTTTTTTAAATTTATGAATTGCATATTATTATTATTTTGTTTCTCAACGTCCTTTATAATAAATAACAGATCTTAAATTTTAGAATATTCCATTTTGAAAAACAGTTTGCGACAAACATTTTAAAAGAAGTTGTAGTAAATGTATTACTTGATGAAACCATATATTTAAAAAGATCAAATTTTTCAAAAAAGAAATTATCTGATATTCTGTATTAGTGCTACTATTAAAACGTAATAAAGAAAAAGGTCAATGGCATTTTATGTATAGTTTTCCTTTTATTTTTGCTTTGGACTGATTGCAAAGGTAATGCTCTAATTATTTGCAGTATTTTATTTTGAGGTTTTACTTTCTTAATATAAGAGAAAATTAAAATTATATTGTAAATGCATTCAGGCTAAAAATGGAAAAATATAGTCGACTTTATAAAGTAATCATTGTAAATTACAGGTTAGAGCAATGAGAATTACACCTCGGTTTTGAAAATAATTGACATTTCAGAATTTCTGTGATAGAATTTGTCTATTAAAAGAGAGAAAATTAAAATAAACTTATTGTTTTTACCTCCAATTCTAGAAAGTTCTAAATTTTGTTCAAATTAGTTATTTTCTTTCAGTTCTTAAGAGAAAATAAAATGAATTCTAAATTAAAGAAATTTATTTCTCTTTGATGTTCTGGCATTATGTGAATGCAATGATGAAAATTTAGAGGTCTTGATTAATTTTTTTTTATTTGTGTTGAAGTAATGTGGGATTTATTTATTTTTTGTTTGTTTTATTTGTATAATTTTAGTGCAAATAAACGGAGAAATAAAAAAAAAAAAAAACCGTGTTAGATATCGGTTTCACAAA
Organism: Nephila pilipes; assembly: GCA_019974015.1. NCBI lineage: Eukaryota > Metazoa > Arthropoda > Arachnida > Araneae > Nephilidae > Nephila > Nephila pilipes. Next base: position 121,313 of record BMAW01123261.1, on the reverse strand, counting down.
TTGTTTTTCGAATTCGACACTTTTTTAATCATTAAAAATTGTTCATTTCTAATTTTTGAAATCATACAAATATTGCTTTACTTTTATATATAAGCAGATGATTTTTAACAAAGATTATTTTTAGTGTTATAAACGACATGTTTCACAAATGTATCCGATTGGCTCATTGCATCGAAGAAGTGTCTACATATTTCTGAAATGAAGATTAACCGTAATATGAATTAATAAGGTTCATAGAATCAAAAAAAAAAAGGAATTTAAAACGATCTTCGACTGAAGAAAATGTTCTTCTTTGGTACTTAGAATATGTTCACATAGTCGTTCTTCAAACCATTTATCGTTTTTCAAGATTTTCTATCACGATTTAAATTAAACGAAACAGACCAAACGTAACTTTGTTACAAAACAACAAATGATAATAGAAAGGAAAAAAACAAAAACATATATATTCCATTTCTCGTGAAAATCGGTTTCTTCCCCCTTTCCAATTTCTATTTTCTCCGAACGGCGCCAGCCTTAATCGCATAAGTACACAGCGTTGAGCTCATCCTCCGAAAAAATCGAATTGTTCTGTGAGGGTCAATGAAACCGAAACAAATCCTTTCAAAAAACTGTTCCTTTTTCTGCTTTCTCGCACCGTTAGGTGAGGTGGAGGTCGTCGGGTCACCACTGGCCCGAACCAGTGCCCGAAATGACTCAGCGAAGCATCATGCGCTTGACCTCGTAGCAGAATTTGTGGAGGGTTGTATGATTTGGCGCTTTTATCGCCAATTTACCAGGGGAAAAAATTAAATCTAGCAATTTTCTTAAAGATTGTCTTTTTTCCCTAATGAAACGGTAAAGAACCAAAATTAGACAGAGATTTCACTAAAAGGTTTTTGGATTATGCGTTTAAATATACTTTCTCAATACCCATAGCCGATGCCAAGACCACTCGAGGGATGCGGCCGTAGCCTTCTCTATTAAAAAAAAAGATGTTTCAGGAGGAGGGTTCTACTATTAAATGAAAAGGCAGCTTTATCTTCGCGTTTCTGCCGCAAAAAGACACAATAGAAATACAGGACAAAAATTTAATTTGTTTGCATTTACCTATTGACACCTTCGATTTCAAACGTTTGATCTCAAATTTTCTTGAAAATATTTTTCAGATTGCCCGATGTTACATACGCTATATTGTATATAGTATATATTATATATATATATATATTGATATGTGTGTGTGTTGATTGATGAAGAACAAATCACTGATTCGTCTGATTTATTCAAAAATACTATTTTCATCTGTCGATCTTCTGTACCATATTACGATGCCAGTTGCCTGAAGGTTAGGAAGGCTGTGGCCGCTATTTTATCGATGCTCGACTTTTCCACCTTTGATGCTATTTAAAACTCGCCGTGTGGACAGGCTGATGCGAAAAACTGTTGTGTCTCAAAAGTCACCTCCGATGGCGTGGTGGAGGTTTGACAGAGTAGATCCACGAGGTCCTGCATAGTAACCCTCGTGCTGTTTCTCAGATGTGACGGTATGCAATCTCAATCCATTACTTTGCAACAAATGCAGAAAAATTCTTTATTTTAGTAATGCCTTTGAATATCTTATAATATTTAGCTAATAGTAATGCTTATTAATATTGAAGAAAAAGAATCCATCAAAAGCATTTCCCTAACTTTGCATCATTGAAGACAATTTTACAAATTGAAATGCTGAATAATATAGAAATATTTTAATGTGAACACATTAATAAACATAGTATAAACCAGGTTTATTAAAAGTTCATTGGTTCAATCATAGAATGCCGATTTATTGTGATAAATTCTTCAGAAATAGACATCAAACTTTGTCATTGAATAAATAATCAAATTAGTTGTGAAGTTTATCAAGCGGATGTTAGATGCAATTTAATAGAAAAACAGAAGTTATTAAAAATTCAAATAATAATTGATCATTGAAGATTTGTCATAAAATAATTAAAATTTGAAGTATTTAAATGCAAACATTTTGGTTGAAAGTGATGAACACATTTTTAAAAATTATTCTCTGCACTCATTATGCAGTGGAATGTAATCATCCTATTATTTCTAAACTTGTTTATTACTGCTAACAGATAAATACTCACTGAATGGGACAGGTACTATATAAAATTATATTTCCGGCGAGGCGGCGTACCCTTACATGACCGTGTATGGACTCTTCCGCCTCCTTCCATCGGATCCCCCCCCCCCCCCCCATTCCAAGGAACACTCCTAATCATTGCTTTTATGTTTCAGCACATGCATTTTGAAATCTCTTTGTCTATTTTTAAACTACCTTTGGTCACAGATTCTCCTATCTGCAAGGCAAACTACAATGCAAAGTATAGAGACACTGTCCAATTTAAATAATTTGTACACATGCAAATGTAACTAAGACATGTATTATTGCCCTACGAGGATGGCTAAGAAATAACTGCTTTTGAAGATGCCGTTGATAAAGTTACTTATTGGTATTATTATGTGCTGTCGTTTGTTAAATAGCACAAAAAGAAAATCGACACTAATTCAAGGATTCTTTTTGATTGGGGAGCATTTTTGTTGCCAAATCAAAATAAGATTGTTGTCGCGTCGACCTGTCACAGTCAGTGAAAACCTGCATTCTTCATTATTCACCGGAAACCAAGAAACAATTAAAACAAAGAGTTTTTTCTGGTGAATCTGCTCCAATGAAGATAAAGACGGCCGGAAAATTGGTGGCGATTATTTTTAGGGATGTGAAGAACGCGTCGTATTCGGGGTCTTCCAAGAAAAAGGATAACCTATCAACGGACAATTCTACAGTGAGTTACCCCATTCCTAACACGGGTATTTACTGAATCTCCCTCGTAGAATAAAATCTCGAAGCATGTAGCTGGTAGTAGGTTCGAGTCCAGATTCACTGAAAACCATTAATTTGGAATAATAAAGATTGTTTCTCGTTAATTTCCAATAGGACCACAAAAATTCTAATACTTAATCCTTCTGCTCAAGTTCTCATCATTCGCAGTGTCACGAAGTCTGTCGATAAGCTTCCCGTTGTGCATCTGTAGAACAGTGATTTTCATCCAGAGTACCTCAGAAGTTATTGACAGCAATAAAATAATTCAAAACTTTTTAATCTAACAAAGTAGTGTACTTTTATTATAATAAATAAATACTGATTAGTTTCTGATAAAGGTAAATGTTGCAAAATTTCTTTGAGTAAAAGTACAAGAAATACAACGGAAACACTTCTTCTATTTTTAACATTTTGATTATATCAATCTTAGCTTTTCAGCAATGAATCATATCAAAAATAAAAATCAATTGTAAAAACCTTTAAGAAAACCCTTGCGAAAATTCAAAGCCAAATTTTGGGAAAGACCGTAAAAGTTTTTTCGCTGTTAAGTCCTAATCTTGATTACCCACACGCTTAGTTATGAAAAAAGTTTTTTAAAATACTATTGTATAAATATATGATTGTATAAAACGTTGTAATGATAATTCGTGGGAAGGACAGGAAGGATGGGTTGACATCTCTAAAACAATTTAATTTATTAACAGAAGCTCAGCTACAGAACAAATCTCTCTCTCTCTCATTGTAATAGTGTAGGGTCGTAAGGTACGGAAGGATGGGTTGACATCTCTAAAACAATTTAATTTATTAACAGAAGCTCAGCTACAGAACAAATCTATATTCTCTCTGCCTCTCTGAAAGCTTATACAATATATATATCAGTCTTAATTAGCATGATCACGTTTTCTTCTTCGGAGGAAGCATTCTAATAAAATTAATTTCTAAGGACTGAAAATTCCCCTAGAGGACTGCTAGTGACAAGGAGGTCGCGGATAGATCGCGGATAGCTGTTTAGCGTAAAGCCATCCCTTTCGAATGCAGTGCCTCTCGCTTCTGTAAACAAAACCTTATAGCCGTAGCCTTCGTTCGCATCAGAGATATTTTTTCTTTGTTTCGCTGGAAAAATAATAAGTGTAACAATAGAGCAACGAATTGTTGCGAAATTTCACATGAAACTTTAAAAAAAAAAAAAAAAAAAACCGTTACTGAAACTTATAATTTATTGAAAGAAGTGTACGGAAATGAATGTTTATCACATGCACGTGTTTTTGAGGGGTTTAAGCATTTTCAAGATCATGATGATCAAGAGATGATATTTTCAAGAAGACGTTGATGATCCTTCACGCCCGGGGTCACCCTTTCACATTAAAAACGACGACAGAAACATCGGTTCACGTCAAAAACGGATGACTATACCAAAAAATGGTTCAATTTGATCATAGGTTAAGTATTCGTGCGATTGCTGAGAATATAGGAATTGACGAAGAGCCTGTACGGCAAATTTTACACAATAATTTTAACATGCAAAAAAACGTTTGAAAAACAAGCTCTCAAAAATGTTTGTTTTGACACTTTGAGGGCCATTGAAAATGATCCAAACTTATTAGAAAGGATAATAATGTATGACGAATCGTGATTTTTTACTCATGATTCTGAAACGAAGTGCTATTTCATGCACTGGAAGAGCCCACTTTTACCGAGAGCAAAAAAAGCTCGGATAAGCAAATCAAAGTACAAAGTAAAGATTGCTTTTTTTTTTCTTGATATTCACGGGATAGTGTACCTTCACTAAGTTCTCGCGTTCTTGCTGAATAAGGTGAAAAAAGACCCGGATTGTGAAAGGACAAATCATTGCGCATTGTCTGTTAAGAGGTTTCTAGCCTAGTGCATTATTCCAGACTTAGACCATTCACCTCACTCGTCGGATCTTGTGCAATGCGGTTTCTATGTGTTTCTTAAGGTGAAATCTGCATTAAAAGAAGCAAGATTTCAATCTGTTGAAGCTGTAAAAGGAAAAGAGAGCGCCATGAATCCTGAAGGAGCTGACAGATAATTTCCAGTAATGTTTCGAAGAATGGAAAATTCGCCTAGAGTGTTGCACGGATAAATGAGGAGTGTAAATTGAAGCTGATAATAAGTAAATATGAATGAAATAGAAATAAAATGTTTTTCACAGCGTCAGTCTCATTATTTAATAAGTAATATATATATATATATATATATATATATATATAAAAGTTGGAAAACTCTGTAAGATGACGTAAGTCAACTAGATTCGTTCCAACTACAAAAGAATCCGTTAAAAATCAAATTGTGATTTCCTCGTATCAGTAATTCGGAAATTGTTGAAATAATAAAATAAATATTTTCATTCAAGTATTCCTCATTCGACTGAAATCGTCTGCAATCAAACGAAAAAATCAGGGTCAATATTAAAATATTTATAAAACCGTAATTTTCATTCCTAAATATTTCGATATCATCTTTACGTTACCACAACAGCGATTCTCTTTGATCTCTATAATCACAGACCATCCATCTTTTATCTTTTTCCGATATCGAACAGTTTATCGTTTGCTCCACAAAGATCGCCTGCTCGCTTGAGTGGGCAGGACCTCGGCAACCCCGTGGGACTCCCTGCCTCTTAATCCTCAATCTCATCACTTCCAAGCGATGACTACTATTTACGGAGCCAATGAGTTTCGAGGTATTGTTCTTTGCACCCCCGTCTCGAAGATCGAACAACTGTTAGTGCAAAGCGAACATTCGAATGGGGTGGACGTACAAGTGTAAGCGGTGAGTGGTTCCTTACCTTGTGTTAATTATTTCTTGCAATTATCAAATTCATTATTTGACGTATTTTCATTGAAATTGTTCGCAAAAGGATGTTGTTTGAAGTTAATAGGATTCTTTTAAGCAATGGACATGAAATAATTACCTACAGTATCCTCGAATTTGATTTTTTCAAGCATTCTCAAATCATCTGAATGGTATACTTTAAATATTCTCACTTCATAATTATTAAATTATAGGAATTTTGATTTCGGTTAGGTCATAATGATTTTTTGTTTGGAATCAAATTTACTAGTAACGGGGCAATTATAGCCACTCATTAATATCTAGATAAAACTTTAAAATCTAGGTATTGCGTCTTTCTCTGATGCTTTAAAAATATCAGAGTAATTCTGCTTTTTAAAAGATTAGTGTTTAAAAAGGTTTCCATATTTCAACATTTGGGTTTACTCTAAATGTCTCTGGCAAGCAAAAATGTTTGTATGAAAAGTTGCTTTTCTTTCTGTTGCAAGAAACTGTAAATAAACATTAAGATAACTGCTTTTGATAACTTAGTGGACAGTCATATTTAAAGTTATTTCATTTCTAGTATCCTTTTAAACTAATTTTTTCGATCAAACATATTCTAGAAGTCTACAGACAATAATCCGATAAAAAAAATTGTTCGTGTCGTTTTAAATTCTTTAGATTTAATTTAATTTCAAACAAGTTGAATTTGATTTTAAAATATGCATTAAGTTTGCTTAGCGGTACTACCTCTAAAAATTACACATAATGAATTTTTATTTTCTTCATGAGATAGAAGCCAGAGTTGTTTATTTTCAATGTAAACATTTGCTCTATTTCTAGGCGAATACTAAGTTTTGAATAATGCGACTCAAAAAAAAGTTTCAATATAAAGAAGTAAAAATATTAATAACGCGTTAGTGAATTATCTGATAAAAATTTGATTGAAAAGTCAAGCATAACTATAATAATATCCTGATCAATATGAAAAGTAGCACTGATAAATGCTTCTTAGAGTGTTTCCAATTGTTTCGGTAATTACAGTTCTAGTTTCTCTTACGGATTTCAGATAGAACTTGGCTAATGTAAATGTGTTAAGAAACTTTCAAATGTTTTTTAAAAGTTTATTTTTGAATCTTTTAATAAGAATTTCTCAACGCAAAGTAAAAGAATAAAATTTGAATAACTTATAGTGAATTAGTACGCATTGTCTTAAGTAATGGAATTTTTCTTATGCCTAGGATGTGATTTCAACAATGAGCGGTTTTGATTGTAATATCCATTGACTTTCTTCTTCTTTTTTTTTTTTTTTTCGTAATTATATTTAAAAAAACCATAGTCACTACTTTTTGAATAAATTAGTAAATTCTCTTTATTTGAATCCCCCAAAAAATTTTATAAGAAATTTACAATAGTTTTTTAATCATCACAAGAAATCTTAGAATGCCTTTTAAAAGTTTATTTTAATTTTATTTTTATTATTATTTTGTTCCTTTTGTTATAATTTTTTAACGCAAAGTAAGAATAAAATTTGAAATAACTGCTATTCTCTTTTTCAGTTTTCAATGTTTTGAGCAATAATTAAATAAAATTTTTCTAAAGCGAAATCAGATGATCTCAGCTGAAGACTTTCTTTTAAAGGGACGAGTACGTAATTGAGTCCTCGAGTATCTTTGTTTTCGAAACCGGCATTTCAAAAAGAACCACAGCTTCAGTTTCTTGATTAAACTAATTAATTTTTAATATTTGTATGTAGCTTTTGTTTTTTTATCCCTTAAATTTTATAAGCAATTTAAAACAGGTTTTCGTAAGAAAATAATCCAGTCAATTCCAAAGTACTTTTAAATGCAGATTTTTTTTCACATAAATATAATTTTAATTTTTTCAATAATGGAGATTGATAAACATATTAACGCAATTAAGAACAGGTAACAGGGGCTAAATAAAGTTAGCTCTTATTCCATTTTATATTACTTTTAATACGTTTAAAAAAAGACTTACCTCGATTAATTACTAAAGTTTTTGGGACAAAAAGCTCAAAACATGAAAAATTCTGATAAGCATGCAAAAAGAAAGTGACGAAAAATGCTTGATTATAAGATAAATGCATATAGTGTATATTTAATTTTAATGGGTGTTAGCTAAAGAAATCTCAAAAATTATAATTTTTGACTGAAACGCTGTTTGTGTGAATAGTTTTTCAGAAAAGATTACTAATGTGTTCTTACTGTCAATACTAAATAAACGAATTTTTAAAACTAAAAACGCATTTTGTTGTCACGATTCAACGAGAAAAATAGTTGTCTTCAGTTTATTTCGACTTTAATAAACACTACTTTCCGTAGCGTTCAGGGGGAAAGTAATCGGATGGTTGCTGTTTAAAATCCGTATGAGAGGCACAGTTGTCTTTGTTGCTCCACAGGGTTTTCGAAATTTGCGGGCAAAAATTCAAGGGATATAGAAAACATCTAAACTAGCATTTTAAAATGTTTTTATGTATTTCACTTGGTGTGTGTGTCATCAAATTTTCGACCGTTAATTTAACCAACTTCCCATCAAGCTAGAGCTCTGAAACTTTGGGAATCGTTCTTACTCGCCTAACAATGCAATATTTAGACATTTACAAGTTTTAACTAATATTTTCTTTAATAATGCAGTTTAGCCCAACCACTTGGCGCGATTTCAAAAATTGGCACCAAGCTCAGCGATTTTTTTTTTTTTTTTTTTTTTTTGGCTGAACGTTAAATCCATAAAACGGACCAGGGTAGCCACATTTGGCAAATTACTGCCAAATAATTCTTGTCGCCAAGGGTGGTTGGGTTAAACTGCATTTCAACCATTTAATGTACCGAATGAATTAATTAATTTTAGTTAATTTTAACGTTTTTATGTATTTCACTTGGTGTGTGTCTGCCTGTGTGTGTATCAGTGTGTCATCCAATTTTCTATTGTTAATTTAACCAACTTCCCATCAAGCTGGGTCTCTGAAATTTTGGGAACCGTTCTTACTTGCCTAACAATGCAATATTTAGATATTTGCGACCAGTTATAACTAATATTTCAATTATTTTTTTTTAATAAACATTGCCACCATATAAAAACGTTGGTTCTTATCTCGAATTATTTGCAAAGTTTTTACGTATTTCTCTTGGTGTGTGTGTGTCATCAAATTTTCGATCGTTGATTTAACCAACTTCCCATCAAGCTAGAGCTCTGAAACTTTGGGAATTGTTTTTACTCGCCTAGCAATGCAATATTTAGACATTTGCGACAAGTTTTAACTAATATTTCAATATTTTTTTAAATAAACTTTGCCACCATATTTTTTTTTTTTTTTAAAAAAAAAATGTTGGTTTTTATCTCGAATTATTCCCCATATAATACTGGCTTTCTTTCAGTCTCGGGTTCGATTCTGGGCTGCCAAGGACTCGCCGTGTAGCCGGGGCGGCTCATGCACGTTAAATCTGTCGGGGCCTAAAGTCCTCCTGTTGGCGTGGTGTGGAAGTTAGGAGGGGGGCAGCTCAAGTGTCGTAATCGTCACTTGACAGAGGTTCAAAACTACAAGGTCTGTTGCCAATAGCCCTTGTGTTGCATCTAGTGCGTTGTTAAAAAAAGAACTAAACTAAAAAACTAAATCCCCATATAATTCAAAAGCGGAGAGCATGCGGTGAACCTTTGGATGGCGCTGTAATGGGAAGCATAAACACGAGTTTTCTTACACATCATCATTTCTTCCGTGGATTTTAAGAGGCACGGTGATGTAAGGCAATCAGGAAAAGACAAGAAAACTAGAGCTTTGTGCTTTCTATTAGAGCATGTGCTCCGTCTAGCGGTTCACCGTTTGCTCTACACCTATGCATTATATGGGGGTGGGGGGAATGCCTGTTTAGATATTTTTGCTATCATCCCTTAAATTTTTGTCCACAAGTTTTGAATAAGTCAAAAGCTTTTTGAATATCCAGTAAAAAACCTTCTATATTCTGCTTGTTTACAAAACCAGTATTTTATATTCCACCATTCGTTTGAGTTGATGGGATGTGGAAGATTTTCGCATAAAGCTGTGTTGCTCATGATGATGATATCGTGCCTTTGAAAATTTTAATTTAGTCTGTTTAAGATGATTTTCTCGGCAATTTTACTGAGAATGGGAAGCAGAGATATTAAGTGGTAGTTTGTGGGCCGGGTAGAATATTTACCCGGCATTAAAATTGCAATCGCCGAGACGGTTTTCCAGGGCTGTGGGAAGTAATCGATTATATTCTGGATGATGTTTTTGAGTAGAAATATGCAGCAGAGGTATAATCATTTTATAAGTAATTCCTTCTCTTCTGGGTGCTTTTTAAATTTTTGATCTTCTTAATATAATTTGCAATTTCAGAAGCGAATGTGAAGGGGCAAGTTTTCTGAATCATTTTCGTGGACATGTGTCACTATTCTATTATGTATTGGAATGTAATTTCATTTTAAATGATTTTGCAGTGAATCAGTTAGTTTTTTGGCTTTGTTTGTGTTGCTCAGTGCGACATTAGTTGCGCCGCTCAGGGCGGAAATCGAATATCTCTTTTTCCAAAGCGCTTTGGCTTCTCCCCGTAAAGAGCCACTTTCGGCGTTTAGGTTTTCGAAGGTATCTTTTCAGTCTTGTCTGTATAAGTGCACTTATGTCTAATTTCAATTTGTATTCTATTTAGTTTTCGTTTGTCGGTAAGGAAATGAGTAAATTATCTGATTTTTCTAACTTTGTTTTTCTCGTCAAACAGATGAGTTCCCTACCGTTGTAGGGTTTTTTTTTTTTTTTTTGCTTTGATGAGTTTGGAGGCGATTTCAAGTACACTTATAGTATGTTTTGTGTGAGTCTTTGCTTTTTAAACTTGTTACGTTTAGAAAGGGAGCTTAAAGAGGAGGTTACAGACAAATTTATTTTTGAAAATTGTGTTACGAAAACAGTATCGAATATAAAACTTTCTCTACTTGAATTTTTTTAAATTTTTTTTTTTAAGGCTGTCTTCTCTTGAAGCCAAATATTGTTTTGTTACATTTCATTTATTATACCAATACATTCAATTTATAATCCACCCTTCATACATCCGTTTTCTTCCATGACAGGAATAAAAAGAAAATAAAACCGTTCATTTAAAACTTTCTGATATTATACTCTTTTTCTTATTTGAAATATATATTTTATTGAAGGGCATATATGATGCAAGGAAACTAAATAAGATTTTAATTGTCATTTAATATAGACATTAAAAATATTTAAATCCTTTCGCATTTTAACACCGTATTTTACTCGAAAAGGTCGTACCAAAATAAGGAGTTAGATCACAGGGAGGATGATACGGGAAAGAAAAATGTCTTACTGAAAATAGTACATTAACGGAAAAAAGCTTCAAATTAATCAAATGTGATAACTTCGTAGCAACTGGAAAGAGAGTATGTTAAAAGGGAAAGAAAATTCAATTGATTAGCAAATATGTGTGCATGGGGGAGTGATACATGTTTTTTACACGACTTCTAAGACATTTTCAATCTTTAACAGAGCGAAACTCATTAGGACTGGTTACAAAAATCGAATGGATAAAAAAAAAGTGTCGTCACTTTTATCTCTTTTTATTGCATTCCTTTCCGTAATGCTTGATTTGACTTGATTGAATCCGAATTCACTCGACACAGACAGAACACAAAAATAGTCGCTAAGAAATTTAGAAGCTATCACGAGCTACTGTAGAGTGAACAGCGCGGTTGTTCCTAAAATATTGCGTAGTGGAAATTCATGTTATATGAAACAAAAATATTTGAGGGAGTTTGGCTCCAAAAAGTTGAAAGACACACTATTATATTTTTATAATTGAAAGGAATATATCTATCAAAACTATTCCATTAAAAGTATCATGTATTAATATGCAATTTAATGTATTTTCTTCGCGAAATAATGTTTTTAATTAATACAATTATGTTTTAAAGTACTTAAACAATGTTTTCGTAATTCTAATAAATTTCAAAATTCTGCAAGAAAATTTGATACGATGTGCTCCATCAATTGAAAAATTTCCATTGAGATATTTTTAGGCACTTGAAAGCTCTTATCCTCTTTCTGCGTTTCAAATTTTACACTTAAAAACTTAGCGTTGTAAGTGGATGCATTTATTTATCAAATCGTGTTAGAATGAAATCATTTTTATGACGCCGTGTTGTTCCACAATTCTTTCAAACAGTGTTATAGAAGAGCCATATTACAGGAAGTTACATGTATATATTTTCTCTTAGAATGATTTCTTAGAAAATTTAGTTAAAATTACATTCAACGCTTAAGTAAGTACAAGGCATAAGAAAAATGAGATGTACGTTTTTTTCTTTCTTTTTTTTTTTACCAAGCAAATTACGGGAAGCGAATGGTGATATTAGCAAAAAAAAAAAAAAAAAATTTAAAATAGTTTTTTTTTTATTCTTTTTTTTTTTTTTTTTTTTTTTTGTGTTAAGTTATTGTGATTGTTTTTCGATGTCACACTTCGAAGGCAACAAGAGGGTTATTGGTGCCGGACCTCACCATTTTGAATCTCGGTCAAGTGATGAGGATATACCTGAGCTGGCCCCTCTGTCTCCAAACTACCACAACACACCATTGGGAGGACTTAAAATTTCGATAGATTTAAAACACATCATCCCCTCTACACGGCGGGTCTTTACGACATCAGGGTTCGAACTCACGATTCATTGAAAACTTTGCGACTTTCCAATGTTGCAAAATTGCAACAATTTAGCTATTAATAAGCATTTAAAAGTGAACAAAGAAAATAATAAAGCTTGTTTAGAAAATAATTTTAATGACCAAGAAATTATTTATAAAATTGCAATTCTTTATAAAACAAATTGGACAACAAATAAATAAAATTAAACATCCACATCTTTATCATAAATAGATCTTTATTGCTCTAATATCTCATAAATATTCCACTAAATTTAGAACAGTCACTAATAGTTATAATACTTACATTACAAAAGCAGGCAAAATATTACTAAAATATATCAAGATATTATTAATAAATTTAATAAGATTGAAATTAAAGTAATTTAAATTTAATTAAAAATTTAAAAGACAAAGAGAGAGAGAGAGAGAGATGCATTTGCTATGCATAGTTATGATTTTCAGGACCAATTCGAAACAACATAGATGATCTAGGTTAACAACAAAGTTTTTAATTATTTATTAATTAGAATTATAATATTACTTATTTGATTTTATATGATAAATTTAATTCATTATTCAGCATTATACTTAGAGAAAACTATATTGAATGTAATTATAACTTTTTTTTTTTAAAACAAATTAAGGGTATTTTATAAAGAGAACAGAAAGTAATAGTTCGGTAATATTTATTTACGCTATTTTGAACAAAACTATAAAGGTAGAGATAATTTTATTATGTACAGATTTTTTTGCTTATTTATTTGTTTTGAATTATAATAAGCATTATTAATATAAAAATCTAATTTATCCTCCATACTGAAATCTAATTCAAACTTATAATAATAAATATGAAACAGAATATGTAGAGAAACGATTTAAACTTACAGATAATAAAATTATTTGCAACATTTATGATAACTAAAATAGACAGCTTTATTTTATATTACATTATAAGACACCTTTCTAGAATAGTTGCATATATATTTATATTTTAGAATCATTACATTTATTTATATTATGTGAAGTAATAATTTTGTATCAAGTTTAAAAAAATAATGATCATAAGAAGTTTTCCACTGGATACGTAAAGGAAAATTATCCTATGAATTTTTGAATACGCATTTGTGTTATGATATAATTTTATTTCAATGAGATTACCACACAATAACAATAAACACACCAATGTTGATTAACAAACCACACACACACACACACACACACACACACACACACACACACACACACACACACACACACACACATATCACATTTAATAATAATATATATATGGGGAGATAGTATTATATATACATGGTCTCAAGATTCGCTAATATTTTCTCTCTCACCTTAGTGAGCTCATGTAACAAATACGACATTTTGGCTGAATATAAACATGAAATACAACATAGCCAGGACATAAGCCAGCAGATAACTGACGCAGGAAACCAAAATTCTACAATTTGATGAATAGCCTGCAAAAATATCAATGTCTTTCAACAGAAGATTACGTACAAGTAGTCCATTTTGATCTTCAAATGTGTTTGTTCAATGAACGAAAAAAAAAATCAAATATTTCTGCTTAAAAGTGATTTTTTATTTTACACTTTTCGTTTTTCAGTTCAAACAAAAAAAAATGTTTTTATTGAGAGGAAAATTCAAAATTAACAGCCCCACTCTGTTCCAAGAAAAAAAAGTTTCCAGCGGGTTTTATTCAATATTGAGAAGAGCGACAAAATTTTAAGTCCGTAAATGTTTATTATTAGAATTTTATTCAAAATTCATAGCCCAGATTGAATCTTAAAATTTAAAAGTTTTATTCTTTTTTAATGATAAAATTTTTTATTGGCTATTCTAAATTGTATGTTAAGGTTCCCAGTTAATGTACTAGTACTTTGAAATTGTTATTATAAATATATTTTGAAATTCATATTATAAATTTTAATTTTTAATTTTGTTTATCTTGATACAAGTTTACAATAGACCTTGATATCGTTATGATATTTGTCCCTATATATCACATTTTATCGATGACAGTAGAATAAGAAAGAAATACAAAAAATGAAACAGAAATGCTCTGTAGTTCAAATAATCTGTTCCTCATTGATTTAATTTGACAATTTTAAAATGCTTAGTAACAGGTAAACGAATATAAATAAGATAAATGAATAATAAAGAGAAACGTCAATTCTCATTGCATCACTTGACCACTGAGGGCGAAAAAACTCCTACTTGGCTTCAATGGAAAATAAACTATAAATAGTAAGACTACAAATATCAAGATACGGGAAAATCATTAGTTTTGTTGTCAACTAAGTTTGACTGGTTTGTTTTGAACTTATCATGATTCTCCTGTTGAAGAAGGAGATTAAAGGACCGGTTGAAAACATTGTGACAACCAATGAAATAAATTAACAATCCCTTTTGAATTTATAACTTAAACTTTTCAAAAATGCTTTATTTTTGTGGAAAGGAAACAAAAATTTTGCTTTATTATTAAATTTGATACAATTACTTAAATTAGGAGTTTTAAAATGTTAACTGGTTTTGATTTTCATAAACAATCACCATATTGGATCTGTAGTTAAGCTCATGGATCTCTCAGGTAGGTAGAGTCGCATAACCAAATAGTACGAATAAAACTTTGTAAAAATCTCTATAAACCAAGTTTCATGTTTTAAGAAAGTGAATAAATGCTTATAACTTATTACAGGATTATTTAAATTAGGTGAATGAATTTTGATTCCTTTTTATTGTTTTGTTTTAGGTTTTATTACTTTTGAATAAACACTACTTTGTCTAACATTTGCCTTACATTCTGTTATAAAGTATCTATGCTGAATAGAAGGGTCTGGATCCATAATTTAGTACAATAGCGCAGGAGTGGTTCTAGAGTTGAAATCACATCATGTCTAAAGATTTGTAGGCTACCTTCAACCTGTAAATATATTCACGATTTATTCAAACCAGTGTGTTAAATTAAGAAATTACTTTCTCGACATGAAAATGTACCAAAGAATTTTAAAGGGTGACTGATTTGAGATTCTAACTGACAAAGATATTAATTTATAAAATTAAAAGAAAGAGATGAGACTGATTCTGAAGGTGGGATATAAACTGATAAAAGGGTCATATAAAATTAACTGTTTTAAACACTGCCTGATAAAGTTATTAGGAAAATTATTGAAATATTAGTTAAAACTGTTAGTTATTTTAACTTCAAAATTTACTTAAAAGAGACATTTGTGAGAGTATTAACCATACCTACAAAATCACATATTTGAAAGTTTGTAATTCATTCTATTAAAAAGAATGGTTTGTGAATTCAGAAAATTATTGTGATAAGACATGAGCCAAATATTGAAACTTTCTTTCTTTATGTGAATGATTACTGACTAAAGTCAGCAACCTTAATATCTCCTGAGATAGTAAAGGGAGATAGCATCTCCTCTTGTACAAAGGTTTGATTTCTTTATGCGGGCTTTGGGAGTACCTGCTATTCTAGAGGAAATTTTCCTCAATCCTAAAAAGAGCCGAGAGGAAAGAATATTTGACTTATTAAAATTATTGAAATATTAGTTAAAACTGACGCAAACGTCAAAATATTGCAATTGTTAGCGAGTACGAACGATCTCAAAAATTTCAGCCCAGCTTGATGGGAAGTTGGTTAAATTAACGATCGAAAATTTGATGACAAACACACACTCACTTCACACACACACACACACACACACACACACACACACACACACACACCAAGTGAA
The DNA here is from genome assembly GCA_019974015.1 of Nephila pilipes. Taxonomy (NCBI): domain Eukaryota; kingdom Metazoa; phylum Arthropoda; class Arachnida; order Araneae; family Nephilidae; genus Nephila; species Nephila pilipes. The sequence continues at coordinate 105,220 of BMAW01123261.1, read as the reverse complement.
ATTCAGAAAAACGTTGTAAAAACGTTGTAAAATACAAAATTTTACAACAGTCTGTTTCTTTTTACATCTCACCAGTGAAAGATATTTATAGGAAAACAAAGTATAAATGGCACATAAAGTAAAATATTTTCAAAAGTAATCAATTATAAAGGCAAAATATTAGCTATGTGATACTAAAAAGAAGGTGTTGAAATTTTTGCGAAAATCCCCCAACGATGAAATTCGGGCCGGAAACACTTGGAGAGATATTTAACCAAACACTCCATATACACTTGGAATTGCAAGTTTCGACAAATCACTTTTAAAAATTCTCTCTTCAATTATGCCAGAATCCCTTCACGAATCAATATTTAAGAGAATATAGTTATGGTTTGAAAATGTGAGACCGTTAATTATTGCAAAAATTATTGAAGTTAACCCGATGACGGTTATAAATGTAATTCGTAGCTAACAATTAGATCTGACTACCTCATAACATTACTCTAATAAAACTGGAGAGAAGTTGAAATTGAGAGTCAAAATTTAAGCTTAGAAAATATGATTGAGTCCTTAAAGTACTGTAGTGTCTTCGTTTTTGAATTTGAGAGCATTTTGTCAAGGAGGATTTACTTAGTTGCAGTTGACCGAAGAAATAAGAGGAGACATTGGAATAGTTGCTACGGAAATGCGTTAAAAAATTATCCGTTCATTATGATCACTGGTGAGCCTATAGAGAGCCAGACGAATATTTTAACAATCGTTAAAACGTTAGCTATTTTAAAGGCCTTGTAAATCCTATTAATGACTCACATACTAATACCATTGAAAGAAATTAGGGAAGTATAAAAGATTCAACTTATGTTCTTTCTTTTTTTACTTTATTGTTTATCGGAGATCTTTGCATTTTAATACTAAATAGCTAATAGTTGACTAATTACATATATTAGTGTTATTCAACGAAATAAATTATTAATTTAAAATATCACTTTTATTGCCTTATTTGAAAGTTCGTTAATAATGCCATTTAAGTTAATTTCTTTTGACAAACGTTTCTCTATTGCAATTAAACTTAAATTACTCGATCTTTTCGGCACACAAATGATCTTAAGAACAATTTAATTACTTTTAATTTAAAGAAACTTCTTTCGCCTGTTGCAATTGTAACTGACAGGGTTAAAATATTCCTAAAGCTACAGAAAAATTGGGACTGGATGAAATTAAATTATTTTCTTCAATAAATTCCACATTTTGTAAAGGTCGGTATTACCATCATTAATTAATGATTTTGTACATATTTAACACATTGTACGAGTCATCACCCTTAACATCCCTAGATATTGAACCATCATTAAAAACTTGTAAGAAAGTATCAAAATCTGCGCAAGATTTTTTAAAAGTCATCTTCGCGAACATATTTCTGAATTAAGTCAGAAATTTAAATAATATGTTGCATTCGTTTAACGGGATAAAACCTTTCTTGAATAGAATTCAAAGCAGTATCAACTATTGTTCAGTAAAATTCCGCATTAAATAAAAATTTTGGATTTTCAGCCTGCTCATCAGTGATCCTTTAATCAAAAAGACAATCTTTCTTTCTATGTCGTTTAATAGGAAACTCTATGTTAATATCAAGATCAGTTGCAATTGCTGCGGCATTATTTATATATTTAACAAAGGCTCCATCAGATCTAGATATATTTAGGGTATTGATATTTTTACTGATTATTTTGATAGATTGTTTAATTGTTGACTGAGAAGATTGAAGCAGTTCAATTGAGACATTAACTTTCCTATTAATATTAATCCCAAATTAAAACTGAACAAATAAGCTTGAAAATGAATACGTTGTTCGGTAAAGAATTTGCACATTTTTATTTTTTATATCTCTGGCGACATCTTTTATTAACATATTTAAACTTTATCTAATCTCCTTTAATTGAAATTTTAAAGGTCTTGCTTTCACTCTACTCTCACGCGTAGTCTCCCTCATAGGCTGTGAAGTTAGTTTAGTTACATTAGTTTTTAAAATAAACATTCCAGCTATAAGAAGACACAGAAAAAAAAAGATGAATACAATTCTTGGACAATACTAAAGAACCCAACAACTCAAATGTCTTGTCCGCATCATTCACCACCAAATTCAATGAATGAGGTGCACAAGATATACTGCTGTTTGTAGAAAATGCAACACCATGAAAGAATCATCAGAATCAAATGAAATTTAATGCAGAAACGACTTGTACTGATACAAATAAATGATGAAATTTTCAAAACAAAAGAAACAAATTAAGCGTCCGAAATCAGTATTTGGTGCAGCCACCATGCGCTGCAATAAGTGCTGCTATACGACGTGGCATGGAGTCAAACAGATGTTGAATATCTGCTTGAGGAAGAGAATTCCATATCGCTTGTATGCGCAACCAAAGTTCGTCTTTGGAAACTGCAGGACGCGGATCACGAGCGAGACGCCGACCAACCATATCCCACACGTGCTCAATAGGCGACATATCCGGTGAATAAGCAGGCCAAGGAAGAAGTTGCATGCGTTGTGCTGAACAGAAGTCTCGAACAGTCCGCGCAACATGTGGGCGTGCATTATCCTGCTGAAAGATAGCTCCAGGGATGCCTTGAAGGAAAGGAACGACTTCGGGCTGTAGCACTTCACGGACGTACCTGTTGCTATTGAGATTACCCTCAATTCGTATCAAATTGGATCGTCCATGATACGAAATCGCACCCCAGACCATAACTCCGGGTGTTCGACCACTATGTCGTTCAATAATACACTCAGGAAGGCAGCGTTGACCGGCATAACGTCTAACACGAACACGGCCATCATGGGTCCACAAATTGAAGCGTGATTCATCTGAAAAGACAACTTGGTGCCAATCAGCTCGCCTGTCTCTGTGCTCAAGAGCCCACTGCCGACGCAGCCGTCGATGATTCGCCGTGAGGGGAATCCTGTATAAAGGCACCCTTGCACGCAATCCACGGCGCAGCAGACGACGACGAATTGACGAAGCCGACAATTGTACACCTGTAGCAGTAGACCAACGTGCTGCCAGCTGCCTGGAGGACGCTGTGCGATCATTCACCGCCATGCGGAGCAGGTGTCGATCATCGCGCTCTGACGTCACCTTCTGTCGTCCAGTGCCTGTTTTTCGAGTTGTTCGGTGCTCGTCGGTCCACTGCTTCCAAACTCGCATCACTGTGGAACTGTTCCGCTGCATACGAGCTGCTATTGCGCGATAGGAAAATCCTCCTTCTCGAAGGCCGATTATCCTCCCTCGTTCAAACTCCGTAAGTTGCTTGAATTTCTTATTCTTCCGTCGTGGAGGCATACTCAGGTCTCACTAAACGTTTGCCACTAACAAATAATCATAGACTTTTTTCAACGTCCCGCTACAGCACTTTATTTATACGCTTTCAGCATCAATTCAGAGGGCGCTGCGCGCGCCGCGCACGCGCGATGGCTCTGAAACTTTATTAATTTGCATAATATCCTATAATTGACATTTGCTGCGAATTTCATTTGATTCTGATGATTCCTTCATGGTGTTGCATTTTCTACAAACAGCAGTTTATATTCAAAAAGCTCTTAGATTAACGTTCTTAATTCTATTTTTTAAACCACTTTTCATTTCCTTTGTATTAGATCCATTATCATATCCCAGAACATGTAAATTTTACATGTCTAAAACATTATATATAACTAATAATTCTTTAGTAAAATAGTTATACATTCTCCAGTTGTATCCTAAACGGTATCCAATTCTCCAGTTGTATCCTACAGTACAGTTTAAAATAACTGAGAAGTATTTTGCTCTTTTTTTTTTTTAAATCAACCCTTTAAATTTCCCTTTTATTGAGTTAGCTAGTAGAGTGATAATTTTATTTTTGTAGAAATGTTCATGTAAATACAAAATGTGACATCTATTAAAACTTTTATATACGTTATTAATATGATTTGAAATAATTGGGTCGAATTTCACGAACATTTCTATAGCTTTCGGAAAATTCCTATTATTCTTATAATGTACCAGATTTGATTCTTAAAACTAATAATTATCCTGCTAAACACAGAACAGAATCGCAATAGTTCTGGTAATTATATATTGCCATTATTTTTCTCCAATTCAAAATATCGCGGCTGCTTACAATTCATGATGATATTTTGATTAAATATATTTTGCAATTCATTACATTTCCCATAATTTAGCAAATATTCAATGCTTGATTCACGTCAGAATAATTAAGCAGTTAAGTGCCGCAAATTAGGAAAATATTCTCTTCCTATAGCTTTATATTTTTCGTACCAAGTAATTTCTAACTATAACAAAATATATTATTTGCCCTGGTCGAATATATCAACTGTTTTCTTTCAACCGTTTTTAAAAACTGAAATATTGAGAAGCTGAAAATGATCTTTCATCATTGTCTACACAAAATTTAATGTTACCTTGAGTCAATGAAGGTCATTTTTCGACAGGGATTTCAAATAAGCGAATGTTAATTTTTTCTAGCCAATTAAAAGTGTCGTTTAAGTCACCTTTTGCCGATACAGGTTAGAATATGTCTTCTATTCATACTTCTATGTTTTCTTCAGATTCAGAGAAAATACTCGACCCGACATGCACAATTGGCGAATATTCAGACTGATCATTTATAATGGATTAGCCTTCATATGAAGCTGTGAAGACGTCGTTGAGCAATCGGAGCTATAAGGATCCAATTTAACAAATTTCAATACGGAATCACGCAATTTTTCTTGTTTACCTTTTCCCGTCTATCGTTTCGTACATACAAGTAAGGCACCAGATTGACGTTTCGTTTTCCTTTCCGCGTTAAATATTTATATTTTTCGATGTTTTATTATTGTTCTATAAAAATAAAACATACATTTAGCATTTCTACGATATTTTCTACGAATCTTTTTATTTTATTTGTCATTATTGAGAAATTTTCATTCCAGTTTCTTCAAAATATAAAATATTGTAATAAATAGGAACCAGAAGCGTGGCTAAAGTTTTCAACACTCAGGTATTTTCTTAAAAAGTTAGTAAATGTTTATAAAATAATAATAATTTAAGAAAAAAAAATCACCTTTTTTAAATTTTAAACAGGTTTATATACTTTAACTTTTGAAGTATTTTTATGCGTATATATTCAAAGTTTTACTAATTTTATAAACATGGAAAAAAGTAAAATAATTGCAAGTCATGTTAAGTGATGAGTCCTTTTTGTTTTGGTGAAGATCTTAACTGCATCCGTGAGTAGAGGCTACAGGATCAGCACCACGATAGACGATTTTTTGTCACTCGTCACGCATTTAGACAACAGTGTGCAATGGGATGGGACCAATGCTCATGATGCCCGAATACCATTGGTCTTCATCAGAGCCACTTAGATGAACCAAAGATATGTTAGTGAGATCTTTCGACAGATGGCAATTCCTTTTGTGTGTGTGCGTGATCGCCCATCCCAGTTCCCTATTTCAACAAGACAACGCTTGTGCTCTTACCTCAGATATCTCAAGAGCCTCGCAGCCATAGTAATTATGTCGTGGCCTAATACTTCTCCAGAATTGTCGCTCATAAACAAACTGTTGGGATGCTATAGGTCGTTCTGACAAGTCTCCACCGCTATGACAAAATTTGCAAGATCTCTATGCCAACGTTCAGTTTACAGAAGATGAGTTGAGTCATGATACCTTTAAGAGCGTCTATGACTCCATACCACTACATGAGGCAGAAGGCTTTGAGAAATAATGGCGGCTCAAGAGTTGTAATGATTTTGTATTTGATCTATAAATTCTGTCACGCCCACCCTCAGTTTTTAATCATTACTTGTTTGATATGCACTAATTTACTTTAAAATATCATTTCAATCTGACTATCCATTTTAGGTGCAAAAAAAAATAAATTAACAGTGAGTTTATCATTTTAAGCCTCATAAAATTAAAGCTCTCTTAAAATTGTCCTTTTAATTTTGTCATAACTGTTATGGAATAATTTATTTTTTAAATTACGAATACTTTTTATACAAGCTTAATGTAATTTTCGATATATATATTGTGATTATTTTATAAAATATTTTTTAAAATTAAATTTAAAGGAAGTAATTAACTTATTACAAATGAAGCAAAAAACTCGCAGTATTTAATATCTATTTAGCGTAATGAATTCTGCCCACCTCTCTTTAATGAAATTTGCACTCTTTTAATTGAAACCAATACCAATAAAAATAAGCACCAATGTTGAAATAATTCTAGTAATGTGAGTTTATGTTTTTCAGAAGTAAAAAGAAGTTATATCACGATAGTTTCTCCTTTCTAGGTAACCGAAAACTTCGTTGCACGATGCAGGGTTCCTATATCTTCACAAGTATTTTTCTTTTATTAGGTAAGTACAGTGTGAACTGAGCACCTTCGATTATTATATTTCTTTTTTATTTTAGTTTCTCAGAGGGCTATTGATTTCTCAGAGGGCGACGATAAAATGATCACCCAAGAGTTTTCAAAATAAATTACTTTCTGAATATCTTTTCTGATCAAAATAAATAAATAAATGACGATACGAATGAGTGAATGGTTGAATAAAGGAATGAGTGAGGGGAGAATGTGAGAGAGTGATTGAATGAATAAACGAATGATTGAGTGTATGAATGAACGAATGATCGAGTGTATGAATGAACGAATAAATGAGTTGCTGATTGAAGGAATGAGAGAGGAAGAAAATGAGTAATTATTGATTGAATGATGGAATGAATGACAGAGTGTGTGAACCAATCATAAAGTGAAGGAATTAATGAATGCGTGTGTGAGAGGGGAATGAATTAGTGAATGCATGAATGAACGAATTAAAGAATAAAGGAATAAATAAATAAATTTTCCATTCCATTGTCATATATATCATATGCTTGAATTCTAATAATTAATTAAATAAGTATTTTCTTAAAAAAATTAACTCCTTTGGTGGCATAATTTGTTCTTTGGAAAACTGCGTGGAACAATATATTTATTACTTTTTATTAACACTTTTTTTCATATGACTGAATCATATTAATTACAAGGAGGAATCCTTTAATATTCAATCAAGCTTCTTATATAGTTACTTCATATTTCTTTTAATTCTTCTCTTTTTTTTCTTTTGTTTTTTTTTAAATGCTCCGAGAAGAGATCTTAAAAAAATAATATTTTTTACTTTTTTCTTTTTATAATACCAAACTATTTTCCCCAAAACTCTTAATTTCCCTAAAATCAGTCTCAAAAAATTAAATTCTCGGTGAAAAATTCAAAAAGTTCTCAATGAAAGATTTTTTTTTTTTTTTTGGCCGTGGTAGTCTAGCGGTCATGGTCGCGGCTGGCGGTTTTTGTCGATTTGTGATTTCAAGCCTTGATATCACTAAAGACCCTAGTGCAGCCAGGGCTGATGCACATCAAATTTTTCAAGGCTCAAAGTCCTCCCGTTGAAGTGGCGGGAAAGGTAAGGGAGAGAAGTGCCAGCTCATGTGTCGTCCTCGTCATTGCACTGAAACTCGAAATTATGAGGTTCGTCGCCAATAACTCTCTGTTGTTTCTAGTGCGACGTTAATAAAACCAATCAATGAAAGAGTTTTATTTGAAATACTGTCTAATACACACACTTAAGTCTTTTATTAATTCTAACGTACCGTTACAGCATCTGATCTCAACTGTCCTAAATAAATATTGATTTTTATCGAGAAGCTTTTTTTTTTACCGTAAATTCTTTTAAAAAGCATCTTAAGAAAAACACTAAGTTGAAAACTCTTACTTGAACTTACAGTTCATCTTCAGACAAGCTGTTTAAACTTAAGCGAACCATTAACGGTGAAATGAACCATTGGATGTGTCAGAATGTATTCTTTTATTATTTGCTATTGAGTTTAATTACAATTTTCTGCTAACAATTTGTCTTTTATTATAGGACTGAATGCGGTTGTACATTCTGAACCACATAACCAGGTTAGTAATTTTTGCATTTGAATGTTTGTGCACATAGGACTAAGAACTTTTTATAGTAATTAACGTTAAAATCCCCCCCCCCCCGTTTAAATATATACAAATACCAGAAATATCTTTTGATCAAGAATAAACATATCAAAAATTTCAAGTAAATACAGCTGGCCATTTTATAACGGGGTTTGTACAATGAAGTTAGGAATGTGCGAGGTATATTCACAAAAAATATTCTCCTATAATTTTTCATTCATTAGAAAAGGAAGCTGTAGAGGCGTAATTTGGTGGAACATTTTCAAGTGATCTTAGGGAACATGCGTGGTTTCCTTCTTGCAAAAGCTATCAGTTGCCTACATTTGAAAAACGTTCGAGGAAGCGTAAATGTACACCACCGAATTTTCAATTTTGACAAAATGGTAGAAAAACTTGAACAGCGCTATGCCATTAAATTTTGTGTGAAGCTTGACGATTTCCAAGTAAAAATAGTACGCAAGATTCAACAGGTATTAGTAAACAAAGCGTTACTTATGATATTCTGTGATTTTATCAAGAAAGAAATACTCGCTTACATTTCCTCATTCAGCGATAATTATCAGGGAAATGATAGTTTCCGCAGGCAGGAAATAATCCATATTCGCTCATGAAGGTAGCAGCATACCTTTAAAACACTCATTTTGCTCAAAATAGCGATTTTCCATTTTAGGTTTTTTTCTTCTTCTTGAGGTTATCTTTTATCTTTAACAATTTGTTTGAATTCTATCCCAAATTTATTTAGAAGCTGAATTAAAAGTGTTGTAATAGCACTTGATCATGAGATTTTTCCACCAGAAATGTACTTCTGCAAGCCAAAAATAAGCTGGAAAATGCTTATTTACATTCCTTCCATAATATTTAATGCGAAAGTTATATTCTACATACAAATAAGCACACTTAAATTGAAATATTTAAAAGTAAGGATAATTGTACTTGAGAGAAGATATTTCGTTTTGTTTTGTAGTGTCAAAGAATGCTAAAAGTAGTTTTAGTTTGCTGCAAAACTATGAAATCTAGATTCTATGATGCTGTTATTCAGTTTAAGGAGGAATTTCTTTGATGTTTAAATGATTTTAAGATGTATATTCATAATCTTGGTTTTTTTTTTTTTTTTTTTTTTTTTTTAATTTTTTTTTTGTGAATGTATAAGCCTTTAGGCAACTGCCGAATTCATAAATCAACGGGACAGAATTCAGAGAAAAATAAAAATAAAAAATTCAGAGAAGCTTAGGCAAATCCCACGAGCTCTCAGGAAGAAACAAAAAATAGCGTTATAGAAGGTAAACAAGGGGAACTTCATAAATTCTGGAGCGCATTAGTAATAATTTGAGATAAAAAAAAAACCATTTTTTTTTAAAATAAAGTTTTTAAATGGTGGCAAAGTTTGCTAAAAAATTTATTGAAATATTAGTTAAAGCTTTGAAAAAAAACCTCTTATCTCTCTCGTCTTTAAGATCACTTTCTCTGCGTAGTTCAGTATATCTTCCATAGATGGTGCCAATTTAATACACAAATTACGTTATTAAAAGAATTATTGAAATATTAGTTAAAACTTGTTGAAAATGTCTAAATATTGCATTGCTAGGCGAGTAAGAACAATTCCCAAGGTTTCAGAGCTTTTTGAACACGCGTAATGGTCGTGGCTATTTTCAAAGCTATAGATCATTTCTTTTCTGGCGTTTTTACCTCTAAACCTGGTTTTAGGTTGCTGCATCTCCCTTTTATCAAATGGTTTTATTTACATAAGTAATAGACAACAGACAGAGCAACCTGGTTTCAGAGAAGAGTCAGAGAATAGAGATGAAGCGTCTGTATGACTTGAAGTGGTATTTTGATTACACGTCGTCTATTTGCTTAACTTTGCTCCCCTCCCACGTAAATATTTGCCTTTAATAAATATGCGTTTAACATTATCGCTCTCTGGCTGTTATCACGATCTGCACAATTAAAATAATTATTGCGCAATGAGTTAAAATGTACTTGTAGTTTACCATGATGTGCAGTGCATCCACGGATTCGTTCTTAGCTTTCATTGTCGCGAGTTTTGCTTATGGAAATGTTCATTTCAAGTCCTGTTTCAACCGAAATCCCTTGAAGTTGAATATGCTGCATATTGAATTGAATCGCACAAGTCCTCTTGAGATATGAAAGTAAGGACAGGAGTTCAGGCGAAAGCACTGCCATTAAACAATAAATTAAAATTATGAAACCCATCACGAAAAGCTTTTCTGCAGATGAGTGTGGTAGCTTAGAGATCATGATTGTAATCGATATCGCGGGCGATATTGTTTCAGTCGAGTCATGGATTCAATTCCTGAGGTCGTGTAGCGGGGTTGAAGCATTGCAGGGATGTTTCATTAAATTTATCAATGTATTAAGTCTTCCCGTTAGTGTGGTGAAGAGGAAGATGCCAGCTCGAGTGTCGTCCTCGTCATGTAACCGAGATATAAAATGACGAGATCCGTCACCAACAGCCCTCTTGTTGCTTCCAATGTGTTGCGATGTTATTAAACAATAAATCAACCCACCTGCATCATATAGTGTGACGCTAATTTTAACTAAATCAAAAATCAATATTCGTTATTAATAAACAAGAGCACTGTCGTGATATTGAGCTCATGACCGACATTCGAAACTTGTGTTTGAGTCCCAACTTTACTAGATTCGTCATATCATAGCTTTCACATTAACTTGGATGCTGGTGTTAAGCGCGGATTCCCTGTTCCGGGGTCAACCTCGTCATTCGTTCGCGGCTCAAAATGGCAAGGCATATTTGGCAGCAGTTAAAAAGCACACTTCGTGTCTGGCAGAAAGAGGCGACCGAAAAACACTCAATAAACAAACAAATATAAAAATCAATTATATTATGGGCATATAAATAAAAAAACACAAATTTTGTATTATTTTTTAATGAAAGAAGAGTTGCATTGACATGTTCGGAAAGTTATTTTTAATCTAAAAAGAACTTAATATTTAAAATATACATTTTCCTTTTCTGTAATTAACTCATTTTTGTTGAAAAAATGTTCATGAATTTCTTTCTAAAGAGTTTCCCTTATCATTAATATCATATACAAGAATACTTTTTTCAAAAAAAAAAAAACATTGGTATATTGCAGATTAAATAATTTTTAAAGGTATATTTATACGTAATCTTACTTCGAAATGCTCTATTTGTTATTTAATGCTGTATGAATGAAAATAAACTGATACAATTTTTAGGGTGCAGAGGCACAGCGGAATGTTACTCCACATTTTGTATTAAATTCTCTTGTAATCTGATTCATGAGACGTGAGATATTATCGGAATCTAACTCCGGTATCACACAGATAGGTCTCGTGTTACTTCAGAGTGCAGCGTTAATAAAAAGCACAAACCCTCATTATATATAAGATATTAATACATCTATTTTTTGTGACATAAATCACATAAAAAATTTAATAAGATCACACAATTCAACCATCTCTTGATAAATATCTAAGAGGAAATCACCAGATACAAATCAATAAACTGATATTTATTTTTATATAGACCATTAAACCTCATTAAATGCTAAATATTTAACGAATAATTATTTTTACATTAATCCTTTTTTATCCACATTTCAGGAACCAATAAATATCAAATTTGAGGACCGGCTATGTAATAAAATCAATTGCGTTTTATTTCGTATTTAAAAAATGCATCAACTCTTAAGAACAATAATTAATTTATTTATTTCAGAATTATTTACAAAGAGGAGGCAAATCGATTAACTGGATATGGAATAATGCCAATACAAAATCTCCGGACTACATTCAGCGACGCAGAAGATATTTGCTTGATGAAAACTCAGAAGCATGGTGGAACGACATGAAAATGGTTTGGGACCCCACTGGGAAAAGGCAGACGACGGAAAATCCATTGTCACCCTCAGAAGACATTTACTTTTCGGGTACAGGCGGTCATCTTTCCCCGTTCGCAAATTTAGAAACCCTACCTACGCTAGCGAATCAAACCGTCGGAGCGTCCATGATGGTGGAAAACCCGCAGTCCGAAGACATCGATAGCAGTCTAATTCGAGAACTGATAATCGAAGAACACCACAGGCCTTCCAAAATAGAGCTGGACTCGGCCTCTCAGAGATTGAGGGATGCCAATGAAAACAATGCAATCGTTGTAGAAACTCCATCCGTTACAGAAAACTCGTCCATACCGGATGATCTAACCCCGGTAGAACCTATTCCCTCATCTGAACCTGAATCTTCAGCTGAGAAACCAATGTCATTGATCGAATATGTTGTTCCTGGCGTAGAACACATACAACCACACGTGGAATATGTGAACGACATGGACAGATTCAGGGAATCGGAAGTCATCTACCACCAGCCCAGAGTAGAGTATGTAGTGCCCACGGTGGAGTTTGTCGAACCCGAATTTGAGTTTTTCACGACCACTCGGACGTCGAATGTATCGGAACAGATCAAGACGTTTTCCTCGGAAGAAAGCATCGAGGAAGAATTCGGGAGTTTCGGTGCGCGCGTGCCATTGGATCTCAGCATCGATCGGAACCGCTTTCTGGCAGTTCACGACGAAGAGAAAATGACTTCGGAGACGCAGAGGATGACGAAGCACAAAAGGATGCACAGGAGAAACCCTGAGTGGGGCATCCCAGACGTAGACTATCCAACGCTGGAAATTCTTCCAGTGGTTCATTTTCCTTGTGAGGAATATACGTCGGGATATTATGCTGATGTGACTGCAAGGTGTCAAGTAAGTTTGAATGGTTTTTTTTACATAAAAAATGATTTTTATTATATGAGAGTGGCTCAAAAATACTCTTGTTGAAAATGAGGTAACTCACCGTTGTATTTCACAATGATCGTATTTTCTTTTTTAAGAAGCAGGACAATTAATAAAATCGACACAACAGCTTTTCTTGATCATCTTCTTCTTCTTTGGAGCAGTTCACAGGAGGAAAACTATTGTTTTTATTGTTATTCGTTTCTGGCATATAAGGATAAATACAGGTCTCACTGACGGTGGCAACTCTAAGTGCGACGTTAATAAAAAAAAACTCGAATTATGCAAGGGAAATCAATACATCTTTTTTTTGACACATCACAAAAAAATTAACAAGATCACACAGTTCAATTATTTCTTGACAAACTTTTTAAAAAATTGTGGCAAAAATGGCTGAAAGATTATATCTTATCTATAAATCAGAGTCAAGTTTGTTTTGGCATCATTTAACATACGGCAACACACCATGACAACACCAACTTATTTTAGTAATACTATCTTTCGTCAAAAATAAGTACTTATGAGTTGCCCTTATAAATATCCATAAATGAAGAATATCAGTATTAACAATTTTTAAGCTGGCTGAAACGAGCATTATATCATTACTCTTTAAGACTGTGTCTTTATCAATGTCAAAGAACCTGGACTAAATTCGGTCCGCATTTTCAAATCAAAAGAAATGTCCCAATGAATTCGTGACGTTATAATACATAAATCCATTTATTATACAGTGTTTTTAAAATCCATAAGCCTTTCATAACCAAGCACCCATCGCATAGAGGGGCTGAAGCACGTTTAGTCTTTCGGAGCTCAAAGCCCTGATGAGACGTAGATGTGGAGAAGGAGGTGTCAACTCATTTGTCGACCCCATTATTTGATCGTGGTTCAAAATGACCAGGTCCATCAGCCATAGCCCTCTGGTTGCTTCTAAGGGTACCGTTAATAAATAGTCACAATCACAGTACAAGATAGTTTCTGGCAACGTAATTCGTAATTTTAAACTACAGTCAAGAGACGAGGACTACATTCGAGTTAAGAGTCATCTCTCTCTCACTCTTGATCTCTACCGCCTCCTCTTCTGAGGCTCAGTTGAAATTAAACAGCAAAAACCTCCATTATTCTGCATGAAGGTCATAGTAGGAACAGGAATTGAACTTATTAGCTTTGATTGTGACCATTCGGTTACCTAAAAATGCCAGACCTATCTCCATTTGTAACACCCGATCGATCCGGGCGTCATCTTGTGCCATCACTAATTTCAAATATTAAATATTACGACACAAATAATTACAGAACCACCAAAACAACTTTCACAATTTATTAGTATATATTTACTATGACACCAATAATTATGCTCTCCAGGTTAAGTTTTTCTAACGCCTTAGTTCAACCCCCTAATTATAATCTAACAGCCTCTTACCAATATCTTTTATCAACTGCAACTCCGAATCTGGAACAACTGCTGAAAATACTAGATCGAATCCCTTTTCCGAGTAACCTTTACTCGCACCTCAATACTAGTCTGTAATTCCGCCTTCCTCTTATATAGCACTTAGACTTCACCTCCTCTCACTACAACGCCTCTCTGATCCTTCTTCAGATACTCTACTCCTTCAGATGGAGTTTATATAATTCTTAACTCAACCGCTTCACTTCATTCCTAACTGCTTTACATATTAATGTTCTTCATCACGTTTCATTTTTGGTTGGGCAAAGGTTGTTTAGTGAAAGCAATCAATCTCAATTGAAAGTCCCCAAGGTTAGTGAAGAGAAACCGCGAATAGCCCAATGTCACACATTTAATAAGGAATATTATAAGAGAATAAAGCTAGTAATTTAAAATGAATCATAAGCAAAATTGGCTGAAGGATGGGTTGGATATGCAATTATTAAAGTTCGTGTTTTCCTGCTTTCAATTAATTGTTTATTAGCGTAACATTTAGATGCAGCACGCGAGTGATTGGCAACGCTCTTCATCCTTTTGAACCATAGCACTTTAACGAGGGGAACACCTCACTTTTCAAACTTCCACGTCCTGCCAGCATGATCATTGAATCTATCTGCACAGATTCAATGTAGATGCCATGGGGATGGACTTTAGTAGCATCGCTGGAAACAAACACAGATTACGACTATGACCCCTCGACTGGTTGATGCATTAAAAACATTAATAATTTAATTTTTTGCTCATTACATTACTTTTTAAACTTTTATTTGTAAAAAAATAATCAGTGTGATATAATAATTATTTTTCATCTCAGGATATAAATGCGCATTCTCTCACATAATTAGAGTAATAATAATAAAAAGAGTATACGTATAATAACACAACATATGCGATTAGTATTTATACATATAAGGTAAAGAATTAATAAATAGTGCGTAATTTTCCTCCTTGGCAGTTGACATTGAATCAAAATTAGCCAAAAAACTAAATTATGAATAAATTGTTAACGTATTAGTTGTAAAATATATATTCAAGAAAATGTACACACACAAAAATTTTATATTACTAAATCATAGTTTTGTATTATTTTATTTTGTATCAATACTGGTATAAATAATTAAAGTAACGTGTATTTTGTAACATTATGTATTTGAGGAACTTCTATATCTAATTTAAATAAGAACTATTCTTAATATGAAATTACTGTATAGATTTGTGCAGTGTATTTCAAGATATTTGCTATTAATATGTTATGTTTAGAAACTATTCCATTATTATTATTTTGACGCTGATTACAAGGAATATGTAATTAAATCAAAATAATTATTAATTTTTCAGATGTTTCACATCTGCCACGAAAATGGCCAAAGGTCTTCTTTCCTGTGTCCAATCGGAACGGTGTTTAACCAGGAATATCTCGTCTGTGACTGGTGGTACAATGTGAATTGCGAGGACTCTCTGAGTCAACACATGGGGGAAGATTCTTACGAAGCATTTGGAACAAGTAACAAAAAGAGCGTAGCACCTGCATCCGATGAAGAAAGAGATACCGAAAGCATTACATTCGGTAAAACCAAAGATAATCCTTCGAAACACTTCCTCCGCTTTTCTAAAACAAATGATGCATCAACCACTCGTGATAAAACCCATTTGAAAAAGAAATCTAAAAGCGACCAATCAAATCTCTCCCAAAAGGCTGTTAATTATCCTATTGGTTACGCGATCCTGCTGCGAGAATTCATGAAGAATTCGCCTCACTATTTGCCAAGGTATTCCAAAGAGGTAGATGAATCGAGAACTTTAGAATCAAAGCCGTATGACAGATCCTCAGAGGGCCACAATCAGAACGAGAAGATTTCTCAAGAAATAGACGAAAACGCCGGGAATCCAGTTTCCGATCTCAAAAAGCAACAGAAGAAACAAGAGTTCTACGGGGGCTCAAAACCTTTCTCAGTTTCATCGGAAAAAAGGATCCATGAAAGAGTTCGCACGAAAAGGATCAAAATAAAATATTTTCCTCCAAAATCACATGGCTTCTCAGCAATTGGTAATAAAATTATACCAGAACCTGCGACATATTCATCAAACAACAGGCAAGAAGAAAGATACATATCAAGGCCTGTTCCCACAAACCGAGACAGCAGCGAGGAAAGCATTTCAGCAGAGAAAGACAGAATGGCTGATGTCGAGAAGAATAAAACCCGACTTTTCATTAACGATCCTGGTTCAATACCAGATGACAGAAATTATTATGAATTGAAGAATATAACTGATGATTTAGAGGTGATTCATCTTTCTCAAAATGTCAGTGCACCGAAAAACCAGCCGGTCAAGAAATATGATAATCGTAAATATACTTCGGCTGCAAGTGTGATTAACTACGAGAAGGAACACTTCAGTTCCACAGACGATGCCGAATCTGAAGATTTCTTTAATAAGAAGAATCAAACTAACGATGAAGTAATCGAAAGAAATTACACCCGAGGAAGCAGACATCCTGTATCTCGTCTTTACAAACAAAAACCGACTTTTCTAGATCGTACACAAGCGAAAGCTCGTAAAATTGTTAATAAGAACTCTTACACAACTTTCACGGAGAGTAAAACTTTAAAAAAATCTTACATTGTTGATCCCGAAATTTCATTAATAGAATTAAATAAAAAATTTGGGGAAAGACTCTACACCAAGTTACCTCCTTTCAAAGTAGAAAAGGTTACTTCTTATCACACGACGCCTATGTTTGAAACGGAAAGAAAAGTAAAAAGATTGATTTTTCCAGCAATTACTAGACAATCATTCGATTCAGAACTTATAACAACAACACAAATAACTCCAGTTTATATACATACAGAAACTCTCGCATCATCTAACAATGTATCAAAAAACCAGTTGCAACCAAATAAAATTGGCACCCTAATTGTTTCAAAAAGAACTAACACTAGCAAGTTGAGGAAGACACAACAAAGCAGAATCAGCACCGTCACTACTTCAAAGAATTCCAATATTAGCATTTCAGACAAGTCACAACAGAAGAAAATTAGTGCCGTCATTATTTCAAAAAGTTCCATTAATAATAAATCAGTTGAGTCAGATTCACTACGGCAACATCAGGAAAATGACACTATTGGTGTTTCAAAAGGGAATAATTTTGACATTCCAATCAAACTGAATGGCAAGTTGCGACCAAAGAAAAATGGCGCCTTTATCATTCCAAAAAGGAATTCTGACAAGTCAGTAAAGTGGGGGAATCTTTCACAGGAGAAGGAAAATAATATTGGTAATATCACAAAAAGTAAAGAAACTGAAAGAAACATAACGGATTTTGACATTACCAGCAAATTCGTCAACAGAATATCCAATTTAGTTTCTGAAACTAAAGCGCCATCCGAAGAATTGTCACATAATCACTCACTTGCTGTAAATTCAACTCCTAGAGAAAAAGTATCTTACACTGTGAGCGTACTAATACAGCCTAAGCAAATTTTAAATTCCAATAAATCTTCTGATAACAAATTTTTGAAAAATTCCAAAGATTCATTGAGAACTCTGCAGCCGTGGCTTATCAACAGTTCATCGTCGTCAAAATTATACAACTACGAAAAAATAACGAAAAATACTACTTTCCAAAATCGGTGGAGTGGAATTTTGAACAAGAACACAACAAAAATAAATAATGCTCACGGAGGTTTTATAATCGTGAAAAAAGTGCGATTGAAGCGAAATTTACAGATTCCTGTTGCTTCGAAATATAATCAGAATCCACTTTCAAAAAATTATTTGAAGAATAAATTGAAAACTCTTCATATCGAAATCTCAAATGAAAGAAGATGACGAAAGCAGATTCCCACCGAAGAAAACTAAATTCAGGACACAAGGTCCGCCAACCACAGTCTTCAACCACTTCGTCATTTTGAACTATGGTCAGATAATGACATCTCAGCCTCATAAAAAATAATTTCGAATTTCGCTCATAGAGGACTCTGTTTGACCTTGAATTTTGTTGATGTGTGTTTCATTTTTCAATAATATTTTTGATTCTGAAAATCGGAAACGACAATTGAGATTCGAGCCACATGCTCGCAGATTGAAATATGACTTTTGTTGAGTTTGCACAAATGAAAGATCTGCATATATGTAAAAAAAAAAGTGCATATTTACATGAATGTAATGCATTTACTTCTACAAAATAAATGTGCTGGTGAATTTTTGATGGTGATTTTTCTTACTGATTTTATAGTACAACGCTATCTATGGGGGAAATTCGAAACCAAATTTTTTTTTATTAACACAACAAAACTTTTGTCCTTGGGAAGCATTTTGATCCACATCGTAATTTCGCAAGCCAACGGGTCGATTTTTTAAATAAATGTTCAAATGTGTCTGAGACTTTTGGTTCAACCGATATGTTTTATTATGAGTTGATTAGTTTATTCCTAAATAATTGAAATATTTGTATAATTACTTTTTTTTAAAAAAAGTTAGTTTCGATCTTTTTTAATTTTTGTATTTTGGACTTGTGTATAAAATATTTAAAGCTTAAAAATTTTTGCGACAGACTTCTTACAGCATGCTGGTTGAAAATTTTGACAGTATTCTGTCCAATCTTGCTTTTATTTTCATGTAAAATGATTCTCTTAATAGGTGATTACACGAAACATTTATCAGAATTCTGTCTAAAGTTTACTTGATAGGACATTGATCTCGTATATTTCGGTAAATGGGACATATATAGCCTCCTTTTCCCTCATGATTGAAAATAATGCGCCAAAGAAGAGGTAGAAAACAATTATTAACGCATTCAATCTTGGAGGATTCGAAGCTGAATGAACAAGAAAAAAAAAACTCGAATTACATATATTTTGATGAAGAGAAGTGATAAATTTTAAAAAAAGTTAACTCCACGATTTTACTTTACGCAATAACACGTAAATTACAGCATATTTATTTTTTAAAATTAAATCAAATATTTTAATACGTACATAACTTAAAAACAGACCTGAACCGAGGTCATTTGGTAAACTTCGAATTCCTTTATTCCTCTCTCTTTGTTTTCCAGATGACATAAATGACATGTTTAGTTTTATCGGAATGATATGGCTTAGAATGGCCTGTGCTTTCAAGATTATTTTTTTCAAGATTATCTATATAATTTGCACTGTATAATTCTAAGCATATGAATGATTAATTTATTATTTCAGCATGTAACCTCCCTTTCTTCGAGAAAAAATATATTTGAAAACAGTTTCAAAATAATTTTTAGTATGCACATATATTTAATAAAAATAATTTCGCAGAATCTCGTTAAATTTCTTAAACATTTATATGAACAGTTAATCATGAAATTTTTAAACAATATGGTGAAACATTTGAAAATCAAACGAAGGTAAATATCATAACTCGATTCAGTAAAATTTTTATTCTTTGCTTTAAATGTAAATGAAACTCAAAATAATATTTCAAGTCGAGAAAAAAACGTTATCTGCAATTTTTGAAAACTAATATTAAAAATAAAGCTTCCTGCAACAAGATTCCCCGTGGTGCTTTTGTAGCAATTTTCCATATATATATATATATATATATATATATGGAATCCTAACTACAGAAAGGGGGTACATTGCTCGTTGTTTGCTTATGTCTAGGGGTTTTCTGGATTCAATGACGTAGGAATTTTTAGAAGGTAACATTTAATGAAACAATAAATTTTTGTACAGTATTTACAAAGTAAAAAAGAACTATTGGTTATACATATTAAGGAGCTATCAGATCGCACGTCTTTCCATGTTGGCCGCGCCCTCGCGGTTGCCGGCACTCGTGTGGGCCCCTTGGGATGAGGTCATAAAGTAGAGATCAAGTTCGTGGTGCCATCTAGCGTTGGAAGGCGTCTCAAAATGTAAACATCCTACACACACACACACACACACACACACACATATATATAAGTTAATGATATTGACAGCAAATACAATGAATTGAAAACAACGCAAGATGACAAACCAGAAGCTTCTGATCACATCACGTAGAGATGAAATATTAAAAATTTTAAAAGTTTCAACTCAGGGAAATGCTCGTATAATGGTAGCATAATATCATATTTACAAATGACTAGAAGATGAAAAGAAATTACTTTTTGGCAGAGGAAAATCTTCTTAACGACTTTCGGTTTTGCTGTTTTCTTGGCGGCTGCTAGCTTTGATTCATTTTTTGGCTAAGGATATGAGACCTTTATCTGAGCGTTTTTTCTTTCTTTGTTGTAGTCATTTGGAAGAATCCCGAGACTTCCTTTCCTTTGGTCTGCAATAAGGATCCAGATACGACGGCATTTCTCAGGTACCTTTTGATGAAAGGAGACAGCTTGTCATCATGGACAATGTAATGGGCTCGATATATATTTTTTGATTGCCTGGAAAGATGATTCTGCAGGCTCTTTCATTGTGGAAAAAGCCATGCTATCATTTCTGATACTTAAGGATGGTTAAAAATGGTTTTGTGCTTTTTTTGGTTATGCTGCAGGTGTACCTTTCGCAGTTTCTTTCGTTTACTATTTCCACTCCACTTTATATTACGGCAACCTTACTTCATACAGAAAGAGAGATTTGTCGTTTAAATGCCTTAAAACTTCTTCTCAGTAAATTTAGGAATCTGAAGTCTCTTGCACTGTCTAAAAAAAGGTTTTTTTCTTCGGAGAAAGTCATATTCTTTACTTTAGATGTCGAATCGAAAATAACGCTTGAAATAGTGTAAATGAATAGAATTAAATGTAAATAGTCATCAAAACATTACAATCAGAAGCAAGTTAGGAAATAAATTTTAATAATTATAACATAATATATTAAAGAAGAAATCAGAGAGTTCTGCTTTATATTGTGTGAAAAATATACACCAAAACATGTAACTATACAAATAAAACATTGCAAGCACCTAAAAATGAATAAAAATACAAAGACAAATTTAACTTTAAAGGAAAAACGTTATATACTATGGATATATTTCCAAAAGCAAGGGAAAAAATCTCGAAAAATTTAATATGACAAATAACAAAATTATCAGCAGAAGAATTGAAAACTTGGAAAATTCAAATATTTAAGAAAAGTAAAATAATAGAATAAATAACACATGGATCAATAAGTCCCGAGACTGTGCGGTCGTTTTTTTGCGATTTCCTCCTTCAAACGCACCAGCAAGTCAATATAATAATCACTGTTGATCGATTTACCTTTTTCGAGGTAGTCAATGAAAATCACGCCATGCGTATCCCAAAAAACTGACGCCATGACTTTGCCAGCTGACTGCTGCGTTTTCGGACGCTTCGGACGGCTTTCGCCAGCTGTGCGCCACTCAGATGACTGCCGCTTCGACTCTGGAGTGTAGTGATGTATCCATGTTTCGTCCATGGTCACGTAACGACGCAAGAAATCTTTTTTGTTGCGAGTAAATAGCGATAAACAGCTTTCTGAATCATCGACTCGTTGCTGTTTTTGTTCCATCGAAAGCAATCGCGGCACCCACTTGGAAAAAACCTTTTTCATGCTCAATTTTTCATGAAGGATAGTAAATACACTTCATTATGATATCTGTGTCATCTCAGCAATCTCACGGAGCTTCACTTTACGATCTTTCATTATAATTTTTGTCACTTCACTCACATTTTCCGGTGTAACGGCTTCCACAGCTTCCACCCGAGCGTTCCGCGTCATTTGTTTCCTCAGTTAGTAAACATTTTTATGTGTTTTCTACTTTAAGAGAGTTAAGAAGAATGGCTAGTTTTAGTGAAATGGGCTTTTAATCTGATACGTTTATTGACTAATTAGATCTATTCAAAACTTTTTTAAAGAATCAAAAAAAAAAAAAAAATACTCATTATATGTTGTGACGATTGTCCGTTATTATTCGGCTCTTGTTCCATATTTCAATTTAATTTATCAAACCTAAGTGACAAAACGTAAATTGAGGGAACACGAGACTAAACAGGCGAAAATATTTATTATCAATGCAGAATTATCAAGGCCACTTTCTCTAGAGTCCTTCTCTTCTCAACTCACAGTCCTAATTTATGATTTAAATAGGAAATCTCTTACCAATCCACTCGTTGTCGATTTCAGCACTATCTTAGATAGTAACCTCGTAGATTAATGCGGTTAGTGCAAGGGTCGGCAACCTATTGTAATAGAAGAGCCAAAAGTTACAATTTACAAAATTTCCCAGTTTTTAAAGAGCCACTAAAAATTTTCGATTTATTAAAAGAATATTTGCTTATATATATTTGATTTTTGATTTAAAATAAACGGCTTTAAGTAAGGAATCATATTTATTCATATAAAAACACAAATATAGATAGTTACATCAGTGGGAGCATTGGCTTTGCAAGTCTTTTGAAAGTTTGATTAAATCTGGCTTATAACTTGATGTTTTAAGATTCAAGCACGACTCTAGAATTTTATTTGTTAGTTGACTTCTAACTTTAATTTTTATTACATTTATGTAAGGGAACACTTGCTCATTCGAATATGTTGACCCGAAGATCATCAGCACTCCATATGCCTCACCTCACTGTAGCATTCTGGAAGACTATTCCAAGCGCCAAATATGAGGGTCTCAACTAGCAATGATTTCGGCTTTGTTTTTTCTTTTATAGCTACCCACTTGTGCTGCGCGATGTGCATGCATTTCTGGACCTCCAACTTGCTCTTGAGCTCTATGTCCTCCACAAGTCTTTGGTTTTCAAATCCAGCAATCGCATTTGAAGCGATCTAGCATCAATTCCAAATGGCTCATTGTTAAATCTCATTTGTATTTGTGTTGAGAGGATTTACTATGAACGCGAGCGCTTTTGTTTGTTTTGAATTGCTCGAATCTCTCAGCAAATGCATCTTTCATGTTTTTTAAAGATATGCTGAAGTAATTCGTATCAATAGTTGCATTAGTCTCATCACGATATTGCTTAGGTAAAAAAACTGGCTATCTCTATCTTCAAGGAAATCTTTAAACTGGGGATGGTAGAGTGCTTTTTGCCAAGATGATAGAGTGCTTTTTGTTAATAATCTTAATTACCAAGTTCAAGACCTTAACTATTTTGTCCGAAAATGTTTGGGCACAAAGCACTTCTTGATGAATTATGCAGTGAAACGCTAGAATTTCGTAGTTTGTTTTCTTCTGAAGAGTTGATGTTATTCCTCTATATATTCCTGTAATACTTCAGGCTCCATCAGTTGCTGTAGAAACGATTTTATTTATACCGATTCCATAGTCTTCCAGGCATTTTTGCACAGCCTTTGTTATATCTTCTCGAGTTTGCCCTGAGAGAGGTAGCAATCCTAGAAGTTCTTCTTTTGGACGACATATATATGACGAAAAGGGTAATTTTTGCCGTGTCTTTTATGTCGCAAGAACTCATCTATAGCAAGTGATAAAGCAGAAACCAGTTGAATGTCTTCCACTTGCATAGGTGTTTCATTTGAAGTCATTTTAGCAGTTTTATCTTGTACTTTTTTAGCAGATAATGGCGAATCTGATTTTTTTCATGATTTCTGCTTTGTTTTTAAAATCACGAAACAGTTCTTCTGATGGATGTATAAAACAATATTTGAAGTACTCACCATCCGTGAATGGTTTTCATCTTTTTGCACTTTCTAATGATACTGAAAAGCTTTTCAGATTTAATTATTGGAAGATTGCGCCTAGTTGCTTATTATGGAACTTGACTGTTGTTGTTTTTTGGAGCTCTTCAACAGCTTTTATGAGTGCGTCACCGGTTGGATATTTGCCAGAAAACTGGGTATGTTTTGTAGTGAAGTATCCCTCCAAATTTGACTTCTTATTGTGTGCGAGTTTTTCGTGGCTAATTAGACAAGTCGGAAGGCCGTCTGTGTTGCATATGAATGCAAACGATTCCGTCAAATCCTAATGAATCCTCGGTTTTCTTCTTCAGTTCTTCCCTTTTTTTTTACCAAATGCCATGCTGGCGGCGGAGCTGAAAAAAAAAGGAGATTTTTTAAAATTTTACTTCGCTCTCTAAAACAGCAAACAATTTATTTACCATTAATTCGTTAACACGATCCTCAGATATGTAATCCAGTTTTGTTACTGATTTTATTATATTATACGCATACATACCTATGAGAAGATAATTCGCTTTCAATCGTATTCTTCTTCAAACAACTAGCGAATAGACACGAAAAAACCGCAAGCGATTAATTTAACACTCATGCAAAGTAACGTCGACTACGCCATCCGAGAATGACTGACTGACTGATAACATGTCTAGACTCTTAGACGGTGGCTGTTTGGGTGAGACGGAAATGATATGAATAACATCGATAACTGAAACCGGGATTTTTTCAAACAAGAATCTTCTCGAAAGGTCAACACTGCGAAAATGTAAGAGTATGAAGAAGATAATATTTTTTACTTATTTGAACTATTGATATGTAATTAAAATAGCAAAATATTTTAGTTAAGTTTTATTTTTTTAGGATTAGTTTGCATTATGTTATTAAAAAGCTATAAACTCTAAGTTTGAGTCTTGATAATTTAGACATTGATAAAGTACTAATTTACCGTTAATATTACCACTATATTTTGATAAATTGAATTCCCTCTATAGCAAAAAGTAGGAGATTTCATGTAGCTGCTCTTTAACTAAGTAAATTACTTCTTTTCACTGTTTGGTTATTATATTACATATTATTTCAGGTGTGAAATTTGGTTTGTTGTGTATCTATAGAGTAGTTAAAAACATAGAATTAAATTACCATTATTAGTTTTATATAAAATAAAAGCATTAGTTATATATATATATATATATATATATATATATATAGCTATTTCTCTGATGGATTAAGAATTTATAAATTAATGCAAAATTCTTATTATCGCATTAGTTCCGGACATGCACAAAGCATGTTGAATATTGAATAATTTTGAATTACTGAAAATTCTAACATAATTGAATATCTGAAATTCTCATGCGCGTTGACCTTCCTCTGCCTAAGAAAAAGTACAGAATCATTACGGGAAGAACATTCCTACCATTATTAGTATTGTAACCTTGAGCATTATTTTTTTGCACAGCTTCCCTCTCTTGGCTCTCTGATTTCGGGAATCATGAGCCTGAGAAAATTCTTATATTAAGTCTTAAATGTAAATAATTTTGCAGACATATGCAAAGGCGTATATTACATTAGAGTCTCACTGATATTGTATATAAAAGGAAGAACCAAATCTCTTGAAAAAGAAATACTATTTCTTGTTGAATCCTATTTTAGCCCCCACATTTCGGGATGAAAGAGAGAATTTCCTGAATTCTGGTTTTCCTTTCCATTGGGAAGTAACATTGGCAGTTTTTTCCAATGTATTAATTTTTTCAAAGTATTTGAAAAGACACTATTTTGTTCGCCCCCAAGTGCTGGAACCAAGGATTTTGTAGAGTCTGTTTTCATGTACTGCTAGTTTATGTTGATGAAGGATGAATGTAATATCGTGAAAAGAACATACTCATTTCTCTACTAGGCCTGAATGCATCATAAATTAAGTTGGCGGGAAAACAAACTGTTTAATGTCTGAGTGTCTACAGGGGTGACCAATCTTTTGCACACAAAACACCAATTATTTGTCAAACGAGTTAAGACCCGCTTTATTAGTGAACGCTTCGTGATAGTGCTATTACTGCCAGATTGTCTGTTTGCTGAAGATAACTCTGGACTACAGATATTGGCACTGAGAACGATATCAATTTGAAACTTGCATGTGTCTGTTCTCCATGCTTGATAGAAGGAGTCTGCTCCTAGCATATGTTTAATCAATTGTATAATAGAAATATGTTTATAAACATAATTAACTTTTTAAACGATTAAATTATTGTATGTAAAACAATATATCTATTGCAGCACATAAACATTACTTACCATTAATGAAACTTTTGTGCTTGTTTGGATTTCGCTAGTCTTTTAATGTTTGGTGTTAAATTTGTTATTGAGGGCAACAGAGAATTCTTCAAATTTGAATCAGTTACTCGTAACCTTATTTTGCTTTTAATCAATTTCATAGATCAAAACGCTTGTTTACGTCTGTATGTTGATCCAAAACGACATATGTAATTTTTTTAGCTCTGGGTTGCATTCACATTGGAATGCAAGCCGGAAATCAATTGCATCAGAAGCATTTTGATCTGGAAAAACTCCACAAATTTTAAGAATGAATTTGCTCTTCAGTTCATCAATCAGTTCCATTTGCATGTTACTAGGCAACTGCATTGTTTTGTTCGCTAAGTGAAAATGAGTTTAAAAAGGCGAGAATACCCATTTTCTTTAGCAAAATCCTGAAAACGACTTTCAAACGTCCCTTACAATATCTTTTTTTTTCTCAATATATTTGATCATATTGTGGTTATTCTCTGCTCATTCACTCTACTCTTTCAAGTATGGGAAATGACACAACTCCCTATTTACTCAATGAGAGACGAATAGTTTTACTTCAAAAATGAATTGATGTTATTTACTAAGCTAGAAAGTAATTTTTTCTTGGCTTGTAGCCTTAAATTTAAAACATTGAGATAGCTAATAACATCAACTAAAAACGCCAAATGAAATGACCAGTTGTTGTCAAATAATAGGTTTCTTTCAACGGGTAGTACATTTTCCTGTTCTAAAAAATTAGGAACAGTATTTTTCAATTTCCAAAATCTTCTTCGGACTTGCTTTTTAAAACGCCAGCGCACTTCACAATGAAGGTTAAAATCTCTGTACTCGAAATCTAACAATTCACAAAATTTTCTGCATTCTCGTCTGTCCAATGCTCTTAATTTTATTCTCATACTTCATATTCTGTAACATTACATGTTGTATGTTTGAAGTATAGTGTATAATGCAAGGATATTTTAGTATAAAATCATTAAAAAATTTGTAGCAAAGTTACAGGACCATTAACATTGCTTATCATTCATTGATAGCACTCCGTCAGTACACACTGATGAGTTTGCTACAAACTACTTTAAGATTTCCTAGATATGATTTTACTTTTTCAATTATGCCTTATTCTTTTGTTATACTATGCAATGATTCTAAAATGGCATTTTCTTCAAAGACATGAAAATTACCTCTTGTCAGTTCTCCTTTAGTTTAGTTTTATTTTTGTTAACGTCACACTAAAAGCAACACGAGGGCTATTGGCGTCGGAACTCTTAATTTTGAACCTTGGTCAAGTGACGAGGACGACACCTGAGCTGGAACCCTCTCTCCTAACTTCCACACCTCCACAATGAAAGGACTTTGGGCCATGACAGATTTAAAGTGCATCAGCCTCGGCTACACGGAGGGTCTTTAGTGGCCAAGGTTTGAACTCGCGATTCAGCGAAAACCACCGACTACGAGTCTGAAACCATGATCACTAGGCTACCGCAGCCACTCAGTTCCCCTTACTGAAATGTTTAACTGTGCAATATCGGATACATTTGTTGATTGATCCAATGCTAAAGAAAAGAAAGTACAAGAATTGACAAGGTCTTCAATTGCTGGGATCCATCCTGAAAGAGTTCTTTAACACGTCTCATAAATGTTTGCCTTGAAATAGCAATTTCGTCTGCTTTCCTTTCAATATCTTCATTATCAAGATGGTGTGCTAATATTTGATGACAATGCTTAACTATTTTTTCTCCGTCAGAAAAAGATATTTTTTCCGTCAATGCTAAAAAACTTTCGTATGACACTTCTGTCATTGCTAAGTCTTGAAAACAAACTTCAGCAAATACATTTTGTCTTCTTATTTCTTCCTTTTTCATAGTCACATATTCTTCTCACAACTGAAAACCAAGAGCAAACTTCTTCTAAGAATTTCTGAAACCCAAGAATTTTTCTTCTTTGTGAATCTAATGCTTTGTTTTTTTTATTAAGATCATGTCTTTAAAAATGTGTGAAAAAGATAACTTTCACAATCAATGCAAAATAGTTTTCCTCTGTTGAATTTGCTATAAATAATAACTTATTTCCCCCTATTTACAAAATTCACGCTTACTATCACTTTCTGCGTTTCTTTTGGTCATTTTATTTTGCACTGTAATGGTAAAAAAGAATTTTAAAAAAACATGGAATAATAGAAAATTCTAAAAAAAATTTGAACGAAAAAAATTGACCACTGTTATACGCATGATGTCATACTAAACAAAAAAAAAAAAAATAAATAAATAAAAACACAAACACACAAAACGCTCTCTTAAAAACTTTGCTTCAAAACTCGACATCACGATGGCTTACACAGAACTGTCTGGAGCGCCCCTTGCAATCATCCAATGCTCCACGTTTCGCGCTTGTGCTGTCGTTTGGTCACTCCTGCTCAGCTATTAGATTAAACAGAGTATTTCTTTTTGGGGTGCATAACCCTCACGGGCTTTAATCCCCAAAATTTATTATTGAAATGGTTGAAGCTGAATCTTGGTTTCTCACATGCCCAGAAGTTAAAATTTAATACATGATAAGTTGAGAGAAATTAAGCAAGCAATAGTAAAGCATTTTAATGAAGATGCATTAATGTTAAGTATTTACTATCTGAAAAGCTAAATCATTTATACTTAGTTTAATTTAATTTAATGATTATAGTAGTGTTGCTTAGAAAAAGTTATTTCATGAGAAATTTAACAAAATTAATGGTTGGTGTCAGTAGATATTATTATCCTGCTAGCTCGTTTTTGTAGGTTCTCTGAAGTTTTTCTCTCACGATTGAGAGGGTGTCTTCTGATTGGTTGTTGTGGAGGTTGGTTATCAGTGGATGGGTGGGTTCAGGAAGGATTTTGTTGTTTTATGTAACGGAGTTTTTTTAAAGGTGTATTAGGGATAAGATTTAATAATTAATCTATTAAAATTTTCCTGGGTCTGTAGTAGTCGATTATTTCGTATTGGAGTGTATTTTTCTATTGCTTGGATGGTTCTATTTGTGGAGGTATCAATTTTGTGGAATAAATTTTTGGACAACTTTTTAATGTAGGTTTTGAGTGAAGAGTATTTGATGGATTTTCTAATATCGTTATTGTGCGTGTACCAATGTATTTGACAATCATTCTGAGGACTACATATTGAGATTTTTCGAGGATATCTATGATTGTTAGTACAGTAGGACCAGACTGGACATGCTTAGGTCAGGATTGGTCTTATTATCAGGGAGTGGATAAGCAGTTTATTACGTCTATTTAATGTAGATTTGAGCGAGTTAAGAGGATATATATTATGAACTGTGCAGCTTTGTACTGCTTTTTAATTAGTGTTACGGGTTGTTTAAAAGTGAGCTTTTTATCCAATGTTACTCCAAGATATTTTGTGGATTCGGGTTTGTTTTTATTTGCTATGTAAATATCTGGTTTTGTTTTTCTATAGTTTCTGGAAAAGAAGACAGCATCTGTAAATAAAAATAGAAAAAGCTTAAAATAATTTAGCGGAAGCTATTTTGAAATAATCTCATATAATTATTCAAATGATCTAAATAAGATCTCCAGATGAATAAAAAAAACTCTGATGAAAAATAACGACTTTTTCTTTTTAAGTTTTTTATCAACAATAGAACAACATTTTTAAGAATTGACTCATCTATGAAAAAAGTAACAATGTTGCCACACACACACACTAAAATAAAAACTTAAACAAAAAACCAAACGATATGAAAATCTTTTGCGATACGATACATACTCCCACCTTGCAAAGTGAAAGGTTACAATAGAACTTTGCAACTAAATTCTAAAATAAATTGAATTTCAAATATGCAATACAGATATAAAACATTAAGTTTCTCTTTCAATTTGTAAAAGTTAAAAAATATGTTCATGAGTTCACAAGTCTAATTTGCGAGGAATTCTTACGGTTCTTCCCAATCTAGTTTTTGTATGGTGTATCACCTTAGAATTATCAGTGTCCTCAACAGGAGAGTCTGGAATATCCTTAGTAGGTAAGCCAGGAGATTGTCAGCAAGTTCTCCAATATCTCCTGAAGCTTTCAAAACATCAATCTCAGTTTTAGCAAACATTTCCAAAGGATAAAGTCTTTAGAAAGGGCGTATCTTCACACCGTTAGAGGTTTTAATTCTTGCAACTCTAGGAACACCATCTCTTCCAGGATAAACTTCCAAGATAACACCAAGAGGCCAGTCAATGCGGCGGACATTGTCATGCCCAATGAGCACAACATCTCCCACCTCTAAAACATCACTTTTCCTTATCCCCTTGTGTACTAGAAGAGCAAGATATTCATTTCTAAACCTTTGTCTAAGATCGTCACGTAATTTCTGCAAATATTTGATGCGTTTTATCAACGAAGTTCGATCCACTTTATCTAGATCTGAAGTTTCATTGTTGCTATTTCCGTGAATAAACATTGCTGGGGGCAAAGGTATTAATTCATTTGGATCATCTTGTAGGTAAGTCAATGGCCTAGCATTGATTATTGACTCACTGTCACACAAGATAGTTAAGAGCTCTTCATAATTTAAAATAGACTTCCCCAAAACTCGTCGAAGTAGCTCTTTTAGCATTCTTACAATACGCTCCCACCATCCACCCCACCATGCCGCTGTGGGTGGTATAAATTTCCAAGTGATTTTCTGAGAAGTTGAATATACAGCAATTTTACTCCAATCTAATGCTCTCAAGGCATTATTTGCTCCAACCAAGTTCGTACCATTGTCAATATAAATTACTGAAATCCTGCCTCTTCTGGCAATGAATCGTCTTAAAGCTTGAATGAAAGTATCTGTAGTGAGAGACTGGACTAATTCAAAATGAACTGCTCTGTAGACAGCACAAGTAAATAAAACAACCCATGCCTTTTCTTTCGACTTAAGGTATAGAGGACCGGCATAATCTGTACCCGTTACCTCAAATATTTTTGTCTGAGTAACTCGCTCTCTAGGCAGTGGTGCGAAAGGTACCTCAACATGTTTAGCTTTATAACGCTTGCACGTCACACATTCATTAAGAACCTGCTTGACTAACTTTTTAGCTTTAATTATCCAAAAATTTTCTCTAAGCCTGGCAAGTAGTATATAAGAACCTGCATGCATTGCCTTTTTATGTTCTTCTCAAATTAACTTCACTACAACATCATTGGCAGGCAATAAAACTGGGAATTTAAAATCCTCCTTCTCATCACTGTCCACTAATTTGGTTCTTATTCTGAGAAGTCCTTCTTCATCTTTAAAGGCTTGCATTTTAGCAAGAAATTTCTCATCTTGAAAAGACCTTAACTGCATGGACTTAAAAACCAAATTTTCTGCTTTCTTAAACTCTTCATAGACTAAATTACCTCTTAACTTGTTTACATTTGAAATGTTATGAATAAACCGAAGAATCCATGCCACTACTCTGACGTTCCTACTGTAGGTGGAAAAATAATCGCTCATAATATCTGCTGTTTGAATATTTACCATACAGGATACTACAGTTCTTTTTCTCTCTTTGTTCACTTCTTCATCATTGACATCTACTACTGCATCGTTACTTGGCCATTCATTAGGCGAAATATACAACCAGCTGGGACCTTCCCACCATTTTGAACTGTATAGTTGCTTCGCTGAACACCCTCTGCTAGGACGATCTGCAGGATTCAAAGATCCGGGTACATGTCTCCAGAATTTGACTGAGGTCAGCTGTCGAATTTCTTGAATACGGTTATGAACAAATATACTCCAAGACTCTTCTCTCTTTAGCCAAGCCAGTACTGTGGTTGAGTCAGTCCAGAAATAAACGTTGTCCGTGTGAAATTCTTTCAAGAGAGTAGAGGAAAGGTGAGCCGATATAGTAGCACCAAGAAGCTCTAACCTTGCGATCGTTGTTTCCTTTTTAACACAAGGGGCAATCCTAACTTTACTTTGTACTAGTTGAATATGTACGGCACTTCCAGTATCCACTCGTAGGAATGCAACAGTAGAATAGGCAAATTTGCTTGCGTCGCTAAATAAATGCAACGAAATGTGTTCAAATCCGTTATCACAGTGTAACCATCTTTGTATTTTTACATGCTTTAAATATTGAAGCTCACTCAGCCATTTTAGGAAATCTTTACGTGTTTTGGGTTCAACTTCTTCATCCCAATCAATTTTAGATTTCCATAAATTTTGTAACCAGAGTTTTGGTTGCAACAACACTGGATTAGTGATGCCCAATGGGTCAAAGACTTTGTGTGAAGCAGAAAGAATATTTCTTTTTGTGATTTTTTCCTTTATTTCTCCCAAATCGGAAATATTTATTGAAAGAGTATCATATTGTCTGTCCCAAATCATGCCTAAGATGTTTGTAGGATTTAGTATGGGAACAAATGGGTTAGAGTGCTCCCTCCCTCGTAAATCAAACTTCCTTTCAGCCATGATTTCAGTGGCTACTTTAATGAATCGTTTTAGCTCTGACAGGTTTTCTAGGCTAGTCAAACAATTGTCTACATAGAAACTGTTCATTAATTTCTGTATAGTAACAACAGGGTATCTTCCATTTCCTTGATTGGTTTCTTCTAATTTTTTGTTCAAAAGGTATTGGATTGTTGACCCAAGCAAGAAAGGACTACAGGAAACACCAAATACGACTCTGCGATGACGATAATGTACTAATTCTCCTTCTTTACTGAACCACAAAAATCGTAGGAAATTTCTGTCCTTTTTACAGATGCTTATCTGTAGGAAGGCTTTTCTTATATCAGCTGTTACGCCATATTTATACATTCGAAACCTTGTTATTATAGAAGGGATTAATTCAATCAAATTTAATCCCTTTTCCACACAATCATTCAGACTGACCGTTCCTTTTCGTTTAGACGAAGCATTAAAGACAGGTCTAATCTTTGTAGTGCTGTTTTCCTTTACTACATGTCGATGGGGCAAGTAGTGACAAGGAGACTTGATTTCTTCTTTAGGAACCTCTTCGATTATGCCTTCGTGTTCCCATTCCTTAAAGATCTCCCCGTATTATTTAAATAAATTTTCCCGTTTGAGATTATGGGCTGTCATTTGCAACCCTTTTCTTGCCAAATCAAAATTATCTGGCAAAGGCAAATGTCCATCAAGCCACGGTAGGCAGATAAGAAATCTTCCATCTTCATCGACCGAGACAGTCCTTAAAAATATTCCATCGAAGCATTATGACGTTCCTCATTAGTTTTTTGTTCTGAAGGATCAAGAATCCCTAAGGCATCTAATCTCCATAACTGAGAGATATCCATTTCTTTTACAAAAAGGGAGGTTATAAGCATAGTACTATGTGAAGATATATCACTCTCAGGAACTTTACCTGATAGTGTCCAACCCAGTAATGTTTCCATGGCAATTAACCCACAGGATAAAACTTTACGCTGGCCAGTCATGAGCTTCTCGATTACATCAGATCCAAGAAGCACTTGAACAGGTTGTGCTTCCTCACCTACATCCGACAACCTGATCTTCCTTTCACGAAGCTTTGTAATCCATGAACCTGGACTAACAGATGCAATGTTATCGCATATAGATATCTGGTGCAATGCTTCCATGTTGCAAGTGATATTATTCTCGGGGTTTCGTAATTTGATTCTATAATAAGTGTGTTCATATTTTTCTGATTCAACACCACCAAACAAGGAGTGCTTGAGGATTTCCTTTTTGATTGGAATGTATCCCATTTGTTCAACTAGATTTTTCAGAACGTATGTCTTTTGTGACCCAGAATCTAGTATTGCTCTAACCGAAACTTCTTTACTACCACATACCATTTTTAATTTCAAAGTTTGAAGGAAAACCCTGGGGTTGGAAGTGTTGTTAGACATATTGATTTCAAGATTTGAACTTCTACTCTCGTTCTTGTCTGGTTCTTTATTTATAGCCGCCAGATTTTCACACATAAGAGGAACATGTTTCTTTCCACACGCTATACACTTTAAAAATGCTTTGCAAGAACGAGCTGTATGGTTTGGTTTTAAACAAGCATAACAGCATTGTTTGTCTCTTAAAATATTTTGCCTCTCCGACAAACTCATCTTCTGAGCAGAAAAACAGTCCGAGCTCAAGTGTTTCCTAGAACAGAAAACACATTCTTTCTTCACATCTTTTGAAGTTGTAGTCAATAAATTAGCAGCTGTTGGTATTCTTTTATTTTTGGGAAAATCTCTTACCTTTTTCTTAAATGATTGTCGATTTTCATCTGCACACAAGCCAAAACCAGCCATAGCCAAATTTATTCTCTCTTCCCCTTCAGTTTCTGCTTTAAGGAATGTCATCAAATTGGTTAGTCGTTCTTTAGCATCAGTTGAGGCTGCTGAAGAAGTGCTTCTATTCCACGCCTTTAAAAAATCTTCTTGAAAACAAGATTCAACCATGGGATAAAGAATTGAAGCGCACTTGTCAGTAGTCACTCCTAAAGTCTCTAAAGCTCTTAGATATGACTCGAGTTTATCATAGAGAGAAGTCATCGAAATTTTCTCATGTTTCTGAACCGAGATTATCAATTTTAATAACACTCTTATATAAACTTCTACTAATAATTCATCTCTACCAAATCGTGCTTTTAAACAATCCACTGCTTTTGAATAATTTGCTGCTGTGGCCGGAAAGCTTTCTACTACTTCTCTGGCTCTCGAGCCACTTACAGTCGCTTGAACAAGATACTGAAATTTATTCTCTGGCGCGATTTCGTCATCATTATGAATATGTTGAAATTAGCTCCAAAATTGTAGCCAATCCTTAATATCGCCATTAAACTGTCTAAATTCCAATTTTGGCAGATTAAATTTCTTTCTAGCACCCGATATAATAGTATTTTGAAACTCAGCTACACTTGGCACTGTTGTGTTGATTCTCGCCAACTCCAGTTCGTGTTTTCTTATATTTTCTCTTTCTTCATATTCCCTTTGTTTTTCTTCTTCTTTTTGTTTTCGTTCACTCACAGCTGTTACTAAGATACTTGTCACGAATTCTGGATCATCCAGATACGCTTTATTCTTTAAAATAATATCTTTTAATTCAGAAAATTTTACCTTTTCAGGTAGTATCTCACCAATTTCTTCAGCCACATACAACAAATCCTCTTTTATAAAGCCTTTAGTAGCTCTAAACATGTTTGGATTCACAGTTAAAGATCCTGCAATCTTCTGATTCGAATTCGAAATTGTCCTGTCGCGGACGCCAGAAATGTAAATAAAAATAGAAAAAGCTTAAAATAATTTAGCGGAAGCTATTTTGAAATAATCTCATATAATTATTCAAATGATCTAAATAAGATCTCCAGATGAATAAAAAAAAACTCTAATAAAAAATAACGACTTTTTCTTTTTAAGTTTTTTATCAACAATAGAACAACATTTTTAAATAATTCGATATAAAAACCAACGTTTTTAAAAATAACGTTTTTATATGGTAGCAAAGTTTATTAAAGAAAATTATTGAAATATTAGTTAAAACTGTTAGTTATTTTTAACTTTAAAATTTACTTAAAAAGATACATTTGTGAGCATATTAAGAAATTCATAATACTCATAAAATCAAATCATGCATTTGAAAGTTTGTAAGTCATTCTATTAAAAAAAATGGGAACCAGAATTCAGGAAAGGTTTATCCTTGGCGACAAGAATTATTTGGCAGTATTTTGCCAAATGTGGCTACCCTGTTCCGTTTCACGGATTTAACGCTCAGCAAAAAAAAAAAAAACAATCGCCAAGTTTGGTGCCAATTTTTGAAATCGCGCCAAGTGTTTGGGCTAAACTGCATTATTAAAGAAAATATTAGTTAAAACTTGTCGCAAATGTCTAAATATTGCATTGTTAGGCGAGTACGAACGATTCCCAAAATTTCAAAGCTCTAGCTTGATGGGAAGTTGGTTAAATTAACGATCGAAAATTTGATGACACACACACACACACACACACCAAGTGAAATTCAGAAAAACGTTTTAAAATTGACTCATCTAAGAAAAAAGTAACAATGTTGCCACACACACACACTAAAATAAAAACTTAAACAAAAAACCAAACGATATGAAAATCTTTTGCGATACGATACAGCATCTGTCTTGGAAACGTTCAATGCAATTTTCCAAGTAGAGTACCATTCTTCTAGTTCCTTTAAGTGCGTGTTTAGTGTGTGGCCTATAGTTGTGAGGTTGTAGTGTCGTGCTAGTATCCCAGAATCACCTGAGTACATGCAGAGAATGGTGTTGTGGTGTATTGGTATGTCGTTCACGAAATAATTGAAAAGAGTCGGAGACAAAATTCCATCTTACGGGACTCCAGTTTCAATATATCTTGAATTTGAGTAAATTCCATATAGTAAAATTTCTGTTATTTAAATATGAGTTTAATATTTTAATCAAGTAGGGTTTTTTTTTAAATTTTTTTTTATAAGTTTGTAGATCTGTCCTGTGTGTCAGACTCTTTCGAAGGATTTCTGGATATCCAGGAACTCTGCACCAGTATTTTGTCCTTTATAGAATCCTGTTTTAATGTATTCCACCACTCGGATGAGTTAGCGTGATGTGGACAGGTTTGTAATAAAACCATGTTGCTCGAGAATTATTGTATCGTTGTTTTTCAGGTGTTGTATTAGTCTATTATGGATGATTTTCTCAGCAATTTTGCTGATAACTGGTAATAGTGAGATTGGTCTGTAGTTTTCTGGTTGAGTGTGATCTTTTCCCGGTTTGAGAATCGGATGACTGCAGAGGTTTTC
The DNA here is from genome assembly GCA_019974015.1 of Nephila pilipes. Taxonomy (NCBI): domain Eukaryota; kingdom Metazoa; phylum Arthropoda; class Arachnida; order Araneae; family Nephilidae; genus Nephila; species Nephila pilipes. Next base: position 68,353 of record BMAW01123261.1, on the reverse strand, counting down.
CAGGTATCCGGGAAGTGAGCGAGATCTAGCAAATTTTGAATTATATTTCTGGGTTGGATGATATAGAGATGGGGAAGGCTTTTAACCATTTTATTTGTTATTCCTTCTCTTCCTGAAGCTTTTTAAATTTTTATGGCTTTGATGCATTGTGCTACTTCGGAGGCTAGTGGTGGAGGGAGGAGGGACAAGATTGAACAATGACTGATAATTCCTTGCATAAAAAAGTGTAATTAAAAAAAATTGGAAGTTACATGAAGAGAAAATCCTTTTTTATGATTGGATCATATTTTTAGCCCATGCCTTGGTAATAGAAAACAAAACGGCACCAAAAGGAGAGATAGATAAGCTCAAATGGCAATCCTTTTAACATGCAATCCTATTATTAATGTTACTTTAACCCTACTTTGGGTACGATCTGGTACCATCTGAATTTCCGTTTCAAGATGTGGGCTGAATGGGATTTCATCCTTTTTTATGAATTTCTCGAATTCAACACAAAATTTGTGAAAATAACGATGAACAATAATAATAAACATGATGAAAAATAGATGCAAAAATAACACAGTAAGCAAACATATATGCTATGCCGTTATTTTAATGTGTAGACGATAATGCGATGAAATTCTCAATACCTTAAAGCATCTAAAATATTTTATAGAACACAGACATTACACAAGAAAGAATCTGTAATGTAATTGTAATTGGATTAAGTAATTTTTGGTGGCAATAGGAGTTCAATTAATGATAAAACCAAAGACGAAATCTTAAATAACATTTATTACATAAATTGAGCAAAATATCTAAACAAGAACCACGTTTTAAAACTTAACGAACATAACATAATGGTAAAAAACATTTGCTGTTGCCAATTACAATTTTTTTTGTATAAATAAGATGTCACCACAAGTTAATAGAAAATAATATACATCAATAGAAAACATTGCACTTAAAAGGAAACGTTTTTCTTGCCCATATTCCGTTCTCAGTTTTAAAATTTGTTTTAAAATAAAATAGTTTTTAGATCAAATTTTGAAATCTTTTAATCTTTTGTTAATTGAGCAATCTTTAAGGAAATCAGCTTTCTCTCAGTCGGTACCTTTTTAGGAAGTGATTCATTAAAATTATTTGCCGCATGAGATGCGGATTAAATCTCGTGCCATTGAATTAAGTTCAGTAGTTATGGCAGTGCATGTTCTCGAGCAGCTGTAGAGAGAGAAAAAATGAACAACAATTTCAGATTTCATGACTGTTTTTGATAAAATTATTCAAGATTCTGAGATTATTTCTTAAATTTCCTGTTCATTGATTTCAGTCATGGAATATCGTAAGTTTGATCTCTTTTCTTATTAATAAATTAGTTTCTGATCAAATATAACATATTTCTAAAATTAAAGAACTCCAGGAGATCATTTCACATTTGAATTTCAAATAACAAATACGCTACGAAACTTATATTCAGATTAGTAAATTATATTTTTGTCACCATACTGCCTAGCAATACGGTAAAAATTACTAATTGGGAATTAATTAGCAATTTTGGCGACTTATTTAAAAAGATCTCTGATCTTTTTAAATATACTATCAATATTTATTGTAAAATGGATTTAATATGAAATATGAAATGGATGGTAATATGAAACTATCAATATTTATTGTAAAATGGATTTGAAGCAGTAAACACCTGGATTAGCACTCTTTTGTAATTTTGGCGATAAGGATTCGATGCCAAATTTCATGCATGCTGATTGCCGTTTGCAGCATATATTAAGTTGGTGGAAAAAACGAATTCGGCATCCGGTTGTATTAAGTATCTATGCCTAAGATATTTATCGTAAGCATAGCTGAATATGACGAACAACCTACTGCTCACTTCAGCCAGGAATACTATTATGATTGTAGCTATTACTACTACAAGAATCCAAGGCGAGTCATTCAACTCTGATAATCTGACATCCATACCGTGAACTCAAGTCGGTATTTTTCCATTATAACTATTCTACTTGACTCCTTCCTTCTTATAGCGAACTTTCTCGGAGTGATGCATCGAAAGATTGGCTCGCCGTTTTCCCTTACAATAAGAATCATATCACAATACAATTAGTACTCTCCATTTTTAACTCTTCGATTACAACGACACTGTATTATTCTGCAACTGATGGCGAAATTTGTGATTAACCGTAGTTACTTGAAGCCGCAATGGCTGAATTGCATTCGTTCTTGTCGATAAGAAAAAGGAGTACGCAAATGTAGTTTGTTGAGTCACGAATTCATTTTGTTATTGTCGTACAGTTAATTGATATCAATCGAGTATTACGAACAATAGCGAACATTTTATTTGGTAAATCATTCTTGCCAGTTTGTTAATACAAGCACTCACTCTCATTTGTTAATACGAGCACAATCTATCGAACGCTTTCAGAGTATATGGACAAAATGGTGGGACAAACGACAAAAGGTAATACACATCGATATTTTGACTATTAAACAGTATCATGCATAATTGTACGAGTTAGGAAGAAAAAATGTTCTCTGATGTATTAGATGTCATTTTAAAATTGTTGCCTGTTGCTAAAAGTTATATAATATCTTTAGTTAGATATCGACAATAATGTTATTTTTGCGTATTTGTTATTTAAGCTGCCATTAATATAATTGCCTTTTCCCTGAAATTGGCTTTTTTTTTTTTTTTTTTTTATATTTGAAGGAAGAAATAGAATAAGAAATTGAAAGTTGTTACATGAAAATCTAGTATCGCGGAAAGAAACAAGACAAAATGCACCAATTTGTTGAAAATTCATGGTATGGTTATAGCATAAAAGTATCTTCAAGTTTAACGAAATTGAGTGGAATCTTTGAAATCGATGAATAATATCCACTTATCCAGTTAAATTTCAATTTGTATGGAACATATGCAGTATACGTCCGTGTTGGAGCCTACCCAGAATCTGGGAAGCAAATATGAGACCAAGATACAATACATGTTCGGGGGTCAAGTTCCGGGTTTTCCCTACAACTTAGAAAGAGCGGTATTTAGGCCAAACATGGTAATTGGCATGAATTAAATTTCATGTGTTTCATTGGCAGGAAAGCTTTATCGTTCCAAAAATAGCCTCAGCCAGGGCATATATTGAATCTAGATGTCATCCACTGGCAAGTTTTGGGTTAGACGAGTGGAATCTTTCCTGAAAATTACCTTATCCCGAATTTTTTACATCTAGCAAGTTTGCCATAAAGATACACAAAGTCTAATCAATCTATTAGAAGTACATAAAGTGAAGTATAGTTAAGGGGGGGTTAATATAGAGTAAAAATTCCTATCCGGTGTAGGTTAGAAATTTGGGTGATTTTTTTAAAAATAAACCACCAAATTATCAATATTAATCGTAAGTATAGCCAAATTTAGGATAGCCCAGAATAATATTGATGAGGAGTTTAATCTCTGCAATTTGGATAAAATAAAAATTACAATTAGATGCCAACCAGTTTTTCTTCGAGATAGTAAGAATATCTTGGGGCACATGGCCACCATTGGAAGAAAAGCTTTAAACAGTTAATGCTGTATCGTAGGTGTAACAAATCTTGAGATGCTAACCATTCACTGAGAAGCCCAAAACCCTAATTTTAAAACCCCTGCCATTTCAGTTAAATGAATGGATAAAAATGTGATTCAGACCACATTAATACGGTTTACTTTACTATTTCATGATTTCCTCTTTAATATTCTCATTTCTTTAGATTATGAGTTAGAAATGCTTCTCGATTGTGAAATGAAAAAGATGTCAAAAATAGTGCATTTATCGCATAGGAAAATTAAAATATTTTAAACAGTGAACTAACCTGCATTCCCCCAACTAAATGATTAATCTTATTATAGGATCAAATGTCTCCAAAAAGTCTTGTTGACACGAGTCCAGTATCATCTACTTAAAGACCTGATGCAGTATACGCCCAGAGTGGCGTCATTTTATAATTTTCGTCGATGAGATATTTTATGTGAATACCGATTGCCATGTTGCCACACTTATTAAGTTGGCGAAAAATTCCGAGCATGACGTAAAGGCGTATATACCATTTAGAGAGTCTTATTCAAATTATATTTGAAAATACATACTTAGTATAAGAACTCGGTTTAGTAGTTTATCCATTTAGGGATGGAAAGATCCCAGGACTAACTTTTATTCAAAGCCATAAAACTAAACTTTTGCGGCATTTTATGTAAAATCTATCATTTTTTTTTAGTTGCAATATCCGCTCGGAAAAATAATTAGCACTGAAGGCTCCACTCACTCCACCTCTAAGTCACAATAATCGCCATTATTTCTAATTCGTTAAGAATATTAAGTTCTTTTTATTCATTGAGCAAAATAGCCATTACAAGGGCATTCAAGTGTGTTTTATTTTTTTACTCTTATTTTTCTCTAAGATTATCAATGGCCAGAGTACATGGACCCAACTTTAGCAGACGGAAGTGGATGGAACTCGTGTTATCCATCGTCACCCTCTATCTGTGCAGACAATCCTGGCGGGATCTCTTGCGTCCCACGCTATTTCCCAAGGGGACGTCCATTGCGTAGAAGGAGACTCTATCCACCCCCTTTCAATCACTATGCAAGAGGCATGAGGCCGCAGTGGTCAACACCTTACTATGACTATGGATTCAAATGGAATTCTCAACCTCCTCCTACACTGTGCTCTTCCCCAACTTATTGCTACGATCACGATTCTCATGTGGTCGAAACATTGACGGAAAAGCCTCCATCCTCAACAACTAACAAAAAGAGTAGGAGAAACAAAGGGTCTAGTCAACTTCCAAAGTCTATTCAAGCAACTCAGAATTGTGACCAATCCATCAGTGTAAGCAATGGATCAGAATTGACTGAAAATCTGGATCAAAGTGAATGCTTCATTCCATTAGATGAATTATCTGTTGGATATCAAGCATCAGATATTATGCCGAAAAGCAGTATACCAGGCACTGGAAGTTCCTTCTCAAATTTCTGCAATCCTTCAGTTCAATGTCACAAAGAATCCTCGTCACCAAGCTTGGTTTGTTGCAATAAGTCCAGAGCAAATTATCCTGTTCAGAACGACTCGTCTATCTTTAAGCCCAATAATCAAGAGTTATATTCTACTTGTGGAAAGGGAGATAAGCTGAGTACAATCATGAGTGCAACAATTTTCGAAAATTCTGCGCCTGAAACAATTGAAGAATCTGCAGTGGAAAGGTCTCAAGACATTTACTTTGCAGAAGAACAAGATAATTCTTATCAAAGCATGCCCGCAGTTGCAAGAGTTTATAATTCTCCCCAAAATGTACTTTTCATAAGAGATTCGGGTGAATCTACCCTTACTCAAGATCCTGAAAACTCATCCCAGAATCAAGCTCATATATCTTGCAAAACAAAATCGTCCTCCAGTAATACTGTTAACGTCGTCCCCCTGAATTCTCGAAAGGAAACGGCACTGGCAGTATTTAATCTTCAAGAATTAAATTCAAACCCCGTATCAATCGTAGAAAACAATTCGTTTTCTTCTCACTATACGAGTGATATCAATGAAGTACTGAATTTAAAAGAACACAATAATTCTGATGAGACAACTGTTAATAATTCTGTCATAGTGTATGATTCTCTTATAGCTTCTAAATCAACAAATGATCAAAGTCTTATAATTTCTGATCTAATAACAGATACTTCAGTGGCAGATGTTAAAGATGGGAAATATACTTCGGGAAACAATGCACACGCCGACTCATCAATGAATGACGAATCTATTTCATCACTAATTCAGCAAAATCAACTATTGACAGATTTGCTTTCTCAACTGATATCGGGAGGTATAGAATCACACAAGAATCTTTTCGCAGATATTGAAGTTCAAGATGAACAAAAAAGTTTAGATTGCATTAACGAAACAAAAAAAGTCGAGACCACGGAGATGAAATGCTGTTTAGAGAACCCTGCTTCGAAACTAAGTTCCACCAGTGAATGCTCCATACTTTCTCATCAATCGGAAAATAATTTACTTATAAGACCTCGGAGTTTCGTCAACGGAGATTGGATAGAAAATTATGCTTCCCCTAGTTCAGATTCTCTAAGGTTAAGTACAAACAAAGATCCAAAGGGTTTCGAAGAAATTTGTGGAGTTTCTAAAACTTTATCGAGCTATGCAGTCGAAGAATCCACTACAAGCAATTCATTGATGTTATATGGATCCAACACCATTGCTTTCAACGAGATATATCCTTCTGACATCGATCTTCCAAGTTCTGGCAGCGAGTCTAATCACATAGAAGCAACATTAAGTTCTGTAACGAACTATGTCCTGGAGGAGCCGGTTGATAAGTTGGCTAATGCTTTGATTTCAATCTTTGACGACGTGGGTTTAGCAGATGTTTTGTCATCTTGTGTGCAGCCCAACTCAGTGCTGAAAGTCAAAAGACCTCGTAAGAGATACGAGAAAGTGGTCAAGAATATCAAATTGAAAACGAAAAAGCGAATCAAGAAAAAATCTCCCAGTTGCAAAACCCAGCACAATAAAAACTTCATAAAGCTCAAAAATTGTGAATCTACAAGGAGCATCATTGAGGATAAATCTCCAATCTCAACCAAATTTTTTTGCGACGTTCAAACTCAAGTTGAAGAACAGGACGTGGTCATAAAATCAAAAAAAGAGGTTCGCGATGTGGAAACTCAGTGCGGAGACGTCATAGAACTACGAGAAGAACATGCAACGTTGGATAATGTAAAGAACAGAACTGCTCAAAAAGATTTCTTGGGAATGCGTACAAATACAAACAACCTTGTCACTGACAATAATAATGAAGCTGGTGACAGAAAAGATATGCCGCTTGTCCAAACAAATCCAACGTCGACAGACATTTTAGACAACGAGAAAAAATCCTCTTTGGACACACTGAGAGTAGATTTAACTGAAGTTGGTAAAATCCAGAATGAGTATTTGGAGAGTAGTGAGAAACCGTGTCCTCCAACTGTCAAAAATGTAGCAGTCAGTTATGAACAACGTCTTTCCTCAAAACCGAAAAGTAAACACTTTGAAATTACTCGAACTGCCAAGGATTCCACGTCCGTCGTAAAACGAAGACGGCGGTCGAACAAGGAAATGGAGACAATGACTGGTGAATGCACAAGTTCGGACGAAACACAGATAACATTTTTTTTGTCACATTCCGTCGATCGGACCCTTAGAAAACGAAAAATTATGGATTACAGTGAGCCACGGACTAAACGAATGCGAATGAATTCGAAACTCGAATTAGATTGTGACAGCACTGAGTTATTCAAAGATAATGAAGATCAAGGGAGAAAAAAAAATTTGAAGGACCCTGAATTACGGATTTGCACTCGCTCTCATAGACTTATTCGAGATCGAAGCAACGTGACGCCTTGCCAGCTAAAGAGGAATGAAAAAATAACGTCATGTAAACGCTGCAGAACAAAAACTGGTTGATAATTGATCACGAAGCGGTGTTGCTTCGTCTTTTGATGTTCAACGCTTAAATTTTGGATCCAAGATGCGAGATAAAGAAAAGCTAAAATTAATGGTAATTTATAAACAAATGAATGAAACGGAAATCTGAATAATTTTTTTTCCTCAGCGAAAGGAGAGTTCCCAACTCAACAAATTGAATGGGAAAATTTTCATCAGAAAAATCAACTTAATTGATAATGAAAACTTATAATGAAAATTAAAAATAATGAGTTTGTCTACATTTAATTAATTACTGATAGCTCGTAAGTGCTTTAATAAGTTATTAATGTATGAATTTTTTAATGTGTTGAATATGTATATAATCATATGTAATTAAACGTTTAAGGACTTATTATAATTAAATAATTTACTGAATTATATAACTTTTTTTTTATTTAAGACAGAAAAATTTGTTATTTATATGAAAAGAAAATTAATCCTGACACAATTCGTCATCTTATATTGTTAATTTTGATTTGTGTGTGTGTTTTTTTTTTTTTTATAAAAAACATATATAGTTGTGGTTGAATTGTTATACTTTTAAATAAAGTTGTCTAAAATGAAATACGGTTTCATAATTTCGTTTTTGTCGTTGCTCAGCTTATTCGGTTAACCTCATAGTTTAATTTTTGTATAATGATAATAAACAGATAACTTTATTCAAGGAATGAAAAATATCAGTGTAGAAGCAGTGATCAGATAATACAGGAATTGGCCTTTCTCCACGAAGCTATAGGATGATGTGTAAAGTCTTATCGAATTTAAGGAATATTGATTCTAGTTATTCTACATAGAAACCTTCAGTTGAATCAAATCTTGAATTATTTGCCTTCGGTAACAAATCCTCAGGCCTACTAATCGAACTTGTATGATAGTTTATTGATTTCGCCTTGAAGTAACACGAGGACGTACTCCTAGTTCAAGTGATGAAGACCACATCTGAGCTGGAACCTCACTCTCATTATTTCCACACTACTCCAACGAGAGGATTTCGAGCCCCAACATATTTTGTGTGCATTAAACTCATTGCAAGATTGATCTTTAAAGGCATCAGGACTCGAATGAAACTCGCGACCATGACCATTCAACAACCGTGGTCGCACTAATGCTCTTCACAGAAATTTTGACAGTCGCGATAATGTTGCATAAGGCCATTGCATCGCGTACATTATCGGCGATATTTTTGGTCGAGCCTTGATGCCACTAAAGAATTTTCGCGAAGTGTGTCTGATACGCACGCTTTCAGTAGAGGATCCATGATTTATATGTGAAACTCCAATCACTATATTTCAACGTGTGTGCCCTCGAAGATGAAATCTTGAGTCCTTAATTCTGATTCACAGCGTTAGATGTAACTTTTCAAATAAAATACGTATATGAATTAAATTCCAGGTCATCCAACGCCATCTACGGTTATTTATTTATTTTATTTCTTGACAAAATTGCGATTTCAGCCACCGTTTTCCAGTTAATTCATTGCTAGATTGATTTATTCATTTTATCATCAATATATTGAGCTTCATTTATTCATTCTACGTAAACATTCATACTAATTAATAATAACTAATTACTTCGATTCATAATTAAAAAAAATTTGCAACCATTACAATTTTTATTCAAAAAAACTTACGAATATATGTTTTCGCCTAAAATATAAATATATATTACTGAATAACATAAAATACACAAAATAAATATACTTTTAAAATTTTATTATAACATTACCTATTTAATAAACGAAGGTCACTTAATATTATTTATCGTTAATAACATTTAAGCATTATCTCCATGCCATTTAAATTCGTATTTAATTTATTGATGATACACATTGTCCGACAATATGCGCGTTTAAAAAACGGATAAATATTTATAAATTTCTAAAGAAATATTTTCATTGTTGCTTTTTACATGTTATTTCTTTAAGTATTACATTTATGGCAGAGTATATGAAAGCATTTATTATCAACCCAATTTTATACACAATAATTGTTGTAGCCTTGCTTGGTTTCGCGTCTGGTGTGAAATGGGCTGCGGTAGCCTAGTGGTTATGGTCGCGGACTCGCGGCCGGCGTTTTTCGTTGAGTCGCGGGTTCGAACTTTGATGCCACTACAGATCCGCCTTGCAGCCTGGGCTGATGCACGTTAAATCTATCGAGGCCCAAAGTCCTCCCGTTGGCATGGCGTAGAAGTTAGGAAAGGGGGTTCCAGTTCAGGTGTGGTCCTCATCTCTTGACCAAGGTCCATCACCAATAGAACTCGTGTTGCTTCTGGTGCGACGTTAATTAAACTAAACATTTTTTGAAAAGATACACTAAATCTTTACTAAACTCCACCCTATTTCTTTTGTTCTTAAATATTTAAATTTTTTATAATGCTTAAGTTTTTGGTGAAATATGAGATCCATTTCAACAGTTTCGTGTTGCTTAGAAGAGAGGGGCGTTAATAATCAATTAGTAATATTATTGATGACTGTTCTAATTTATTGTTTTTGTAACCCGCTTTATGGCAGCAGTGAAGTCTTACAAAACTTTTAATTCGTCCATGTTTGGAAAAAAGTTCTTCCTCAACGGGTAGTAAAATAAAACACAGAGAGTGCCCTTTCCAATATAGTTTGGAAATAAATCCTTATAGTTTAGTTACATATATATATATATATATATATATATATATATATATATATATATATA
>BMAW01123261.1:3378-58165 GCA_019974015.1 Nephila pilipes | reverse complement strand
TATATATATATATATATATATATATATATATATATATATATATATATTAAAGGATATCGCCTCAATTTCTTGTGATGATATTATAGTTCAGCTGACTAAATCACCTCAAACATAACATCGCTGCTTTTGCACAATAATATAGGAACAATTATAAATGTTCAACTCTCATGTATTTTAATTTCTTGTAATAATTACTATGACTAAATTAAGTAAACAGCGAGATCGTACAGTAATATTGGAATTCATTAAAACACATTTAAACGACGAATATGTTTTGAAATAATCAAACGCATTTAACTAACTAGTTTTAGCATAATAATTATGATTAAATCAATAATTGTCAGAAAGCGATAATGTGTAACCTTCAAAATTATTATCCAGTTACAATTCTACTCAAAATGGGGGGGGGGGATAAAAATTAACTTGTTTATTCAAACGGGGGGGGAGAGAAAGAATTTAGTCACATAGAAACGAGTGTTCTAAAATTCGATGCGTACTTCCTAACATTAAAATAAAAATATTGCAAAATAATTTAATAATTTTTCTTTCTGAAAAAAACAAATCCTGTCTGAAAAGTATGAGGCCAAAATAGTTCGAACTGGTGGAGCCTTGTTTGTCTCTCAGCGGTCCTCGTGATTCGAATAATCCTTATTTACCTCAATTCCAAAGGGCATTGGACTGATTGGACCCCACTCTACCTTTTTAACGAAAATACATTCAGGGGGTATTTGGTAAGGGGTGCTTGAGGGCACACCTGGTCCTTTCTCCCCCTCTCTTTCGGTTGAGAGGGCGTCGTGCAGGGCACCCTGGGATCGAGACAAAAAAGAATCGATCCCATCGACCGGATGGCGGTCAGCTGAAGCGGAGCCGCGAGCGAGGCGTTTCTACTCCCGACATGGTGAGTATATCGTCTGCACTTCTGCGGACTAAAATTCCTTCCATTTTATTTTTACATTTACACCTTCCATGCAACAACGTCTCAATTTGCTTTTGCCATGCTAAATAATTTGAAATATTCGATTTCTTTTGTGTGTGTGTGTGTGTGTGTGTGTGTGTTTGATTGTGAACACTCGTTTGGATGTAAGACGCGCGTGTCTTGGACTCCAAAAGTAGGAGTAGAATATTCGGAAGTAACTCCACTGTCTTTGGTATGCGTAGCGATGTCTGAGAAAAAAAATTGTCAGCTGTCCAAAAACCAATGATCCGCAATTATGATGCATTCGTTGATTCTGAAGGTTTCACTTTCCTGGAGGTCCGGTGCTCCCTCCCTAAAGTTTTCAAAACCATTATATGTAAATAGCGGCATTGGTCGTCTTTCGAATTTTGTCTGCCTACTTTGCAAGCAGTACAATGTCTGGAACGAGCTACTAATATGCTATAGGTATGAAATTACGAGTATAATACCTGCTAAACTCAGCTCCTTAGTAATGCCGAAATGTTCTTTTTCTCTATAAAAAATTTTCTATTCGTTAAGAACCATTTTCATCTAATTTTTTCGCACAGATTCTATATAATAGTATAAGTAATTTGTTATAGCAATTTCAATTATATGTTATAGATTATTAAACGCGTGCGAAGCATTTATTTGCGTTACAAAGGATCTGTATTAAAATCGGAAAATAAAACCAATATATTTTAATATAGCAAATAATTACCGTAAACTATTAAGTTACGTAAATTAGCTAAGTGAATTATGGAATTGTTAAATCTGTCATTAAGTTATGTGTGTATTTATGCGTCCCTTTTTCTAATTTTACAATCATTATATTAATATATGTTTAAAGTAAAATTGGATACTATTAAAATACTTTAATGGCTGAGAAATTCTACGCGTTATTAAAGGAAAAGGAATTCAAGAACTGCAATTGCCCCACCCCCTCCTCCACCCCACAAACAAAATTGCCAAAACTTATTTTTAAAAACATCTTGACAGTACTGTTTCAGCTAATACTATTCAAAACTGCCAATTGGAATCCCCCCCCTCTTCTTTCGCTTCTAGTGATATCATTTTTGGTAGAACAAAATTAACGAGTTCATAAAATTTATTCCATTCCATACATATGATATTATGTTCTCTACAATTTTTTGAGATTCTGCGGAAACTTTTTTCATCTTCCTTTTTGTACAGATCAATAACAATACAAGCAATTAATAATAGATTTTAAACGTTTTAATTTTGTGTAATAATTACTTGTGTATAAAACACGGGCTTAAATCTCGCAAATGTTCCATGGAATAATTCCATAATTAAATATGTATTATAAATATAGCTGTTATATAATGGCCAATTTTAAATTCTGCAATTTACAGAAAATGAAATTAATTTATTTGAAATGAAGCATATGTGGAATTAAATTGAAAATAATTATTTACATTAAGTTCTTTATTATTGGAAACTGAAATTTTGTATCCCCTAAAATATTTTTCTGTTATGTTCCTGATTCTTGCGTAAAAAACGGGTTTATTAACTTTAATTATTCAATTTAGAGTGATAGTGCAAGAATTATTTACTGGTAGAAGTTAACTGAACAACAAAAAGAACGGGAACTCATTCCATCCAAAAGTTGCATCGTAATGTATTTAGATCAGTGTAGAATTTTGGTTAGGTTGATTTGGGTGTACAACACAAATATAAATTGTATAATAAACATATACGAGAAACTATGCCATAAATTGTGTGTGAGAGTAAATTTGAAAATAATCAAGAAACGCAAAAGGCAGTTAAAAAATGTTGTCTATTGAACAATTTAAATACATCCATTGCTGTAAAATAAAAATAACTTAACAATCTATATCAATAAAAATCACACTAATTAAAATTATGGCTGATTTCCTTTAGGTTCATTTACTCTTTTCTTTTATCCAGTTCTAATAGCAAAAAAGTTCTGATACAGTGTTCCTGTAATATTGATATCAATAACATTATAATTGATGCTTTCTTCATAAGTATGCAAATGATGCATTATACGTTTTTCGTTCGTTTAACAGCGATAACAAGTTAGGAAAAGTTATAAAATTACAAAGAAAATATGAGATTTCTTAGGAAAGATTTGTATTTATATATCGTAAAATTAAAATGACTAACAAAAGTAAGTAGCAATAATACAATCTGAAAAGATAAATAAAAATAAGGGTCGGTAAAAATAGGTCGCCTTTTATTTCGCGTTATGTCCATGCTTCCACTTACATTAAAAGCAATTGAATTACCATCTAGGAAATTCAAACTTTAAAATTAAGTTCGGTTATCTACTTTCACTGAATCTAATTTTTTTCTTTTGAAAAACATTACACGTTGAGGTTGCAAAATGAAGAGCGGGAAAAAAAAAAAAAAAAAACATCTGCTTTTTTTATAAGCCGTCCAGTCCCCAAAATTGAACATACACCTCTCACTCTGTTTTTGAAAGGTCTAAAACAATATTATTAAATAGTCACTTTAGTTGAACATTTTTAGGAACAATTAAATGTACATGACAAAATGACTAAAAAACATGTACGGAGAATCGATAATATTTTAATTAACAAAATTTTCACGTCAGAGCTCCCAATTTCAGAGTCCCAAAATTAAATACAAACCCTATAAAAATTGATCCTTTGCTACCATTATTTATTGTAAAGATTCAGTATAATAGTTTTGTTTCTTTAAAATACTAAAATTTAATTTCCAAGAGAAATAGTATGTTTTAGAAGGAAAATTCAGATCTAAAACTGAAACTAATATTAAATTCGGAAAATTGTCATTCTAATTATTTGAGTTAGGTAAATTTCTGCGTAATTGCAACGTAATCATGGATAGGTACAAAAATTAACCGGAAATTTTATAAAAAATTGGGAAATTTTTGAAAAAACCAGCAAGATAATAAAAACCGTTCTTCAGTTCGATGATAAAAAGAAATGTCATCTGAGATGTAAGAAAAGCTTCAAAGGTAAGCATTGTAAAAAATGATTCATTTACTTATATGGCAATAGAAAGTTGTGTTTCTGCAAAAACAGTGTGAAAAAGCAATTTATAATGATTACGTAGCTAGATGAAAATACTTCTTTTCCAAAGCACATAGGGGAAAAAAAAGGTTACATTTGCTAAAAATCATATATATATATATATATATATATATATATATATTTCTTAAATATTTCTGAAATAATATTATATTCAATGAGGAAAGTTAATTCAATGCTTTTGAGCGTTCTAGTCGATGGTATGTTTGTTTAGCGGAATCCTAACTCTGAACTACTTCCTCCAAACACTATTCTCGCTGTCAAGCGTAGAAGTGATTTGGTTCTTCTATGCGGTTTTACGTCTGCAAGAATCGTTAGGAAATTAGTTTTTATAGACGGAAAATTCTAGGAAGGTCTGAATAATAATTTTAAAAACTTTGTACTTTAAATTATTTTTAAGAAATTAGGCTGAGGACTGTTTTGCCTGTTTCAACATTGTAACGAACCTAATCTTTAAACTAAACTTGTTAAGTCATGGTTGTTGTACAATTGTAAAAAGAAAGTGTTTTCACTAACTCAAGGTCTCGATCATATTGCGATTGAGACTTATGGTCAGTCGGAAAAGTTTGTTCGAAAAAAATAATAATTAGGTGCAAAAACACTTACGAACAATATAAAAAAATGGGCAAAATTATCTAGCGAAACTGCACAAAATCATTCAAATAAACAGAACACAAAAGGATATTCAAAGAAATATTTAATTATCTCATTTGAAGGAAAATGTGAGTGATTATATTAGGGATATATTCAGTTATGTGACTTAGAAATCTGTTAATTTAGCGTAAAAATTAAGGATATAAATATATAATCGATTCTTAATTTTTTTTAGTGTAAAGCATTTTGTAATGTACATTTAATTTTTTTTTATAAATATTATACTTAAATAAGCATTTATAATATTGTTTTGCACCTTTAATATGGAAGTGTAAGTGTATAGTCAATTTTGGAAGCCATGTATTCAAACTCTTTAATGGAGAAAAATATATTTCTCTCTCTTTCATTTTAGATCAGTATGATATTTTAGGTAGTACCCTTTGCTTCATAAAAACAGTATAAGATTTATCTATCGTTAATTTAGTTTTGTGCTAAAGTAAGGCAGTCTGATATTAATTTTAAATGAAGAATATAACAGGAAAGAACATAGATCGTTATAAATTGACTAACGGTGGACCAATTACAATTTGAAATAAATGCTAAATTACAATATTTAGCATTTATTTCAAATTCTAAACTTCATTAGAATGGTAAGAATGGTATTATATGCGCGTAATATCATTGCCCGTTTTAGAAACACTGTTTCCAACATGGCGATGAACTGAAAGCTTTTAAACATTGTGTGTTCTGTTATAAACTATAGAAATAATAAATCAGAGCTATCATGAATCTTTGTTTTCATAAAAAATATTATAAAATCAAATGAACTGTTTGAAAATAAAATAAAGCGATGTAATATCGTCTGCCTAAAAATACAACGGGGTAAATTATTCAAAACATGAAATATGACGAATTATTTAGTGCAGATTTTCACTCCAAATGCACAGATTAATAACGTGTTGAATAAATGACAAATGATAAATTCAGAATATGTTCGTTTAATAACCAAAATAGAATCTCCCTTCAAACATAAAAGGGAGTTCGTAATCGTCTGTTGCAGAAATTTTTATTTGAAAACTCCATCACATGAAACAAAAAATCAAAATTAGTGTTTTTGTATTAACATTTTTAATGCAGTAAAAAGTTTTTAAGTAAATCAAAAATCAGGCAATTTGCTCAGAAATGCAATTTTCTATAAAATTGTTTTTGTGTCCCATACTGAATGAACTGATAATGAAAAATGTTAAAATTCCTCTATATTTATGATGTGCAATATTTTTTTCGTTCTATTTATGATATTTATGTTGCAAAATTCTATTTTAACAAAAGCATCATACTTGGATAATATTTAATCCACTGGTTTACGATATTATTTTTCAAATCTCACGTCCGTTTCTAGAATATACTGAATAAGTTGGCCATTCAATATTCTGATAGTGCTCTACAAATGAAATCCCTGGAAAATGGTGTCAAATTTGTATCAAAAAATAGAAAACTGTGTAATTGATTTTGGAATTGAATCATATACATTATTAATTATTCTAAAATGATTATGAGAGACAATCAGCAAAAATTAGTACCATTCTATGATAATCCTAATCGTGAAACAAGTATTTACATCATTCATATTCATAAATGTATGTTTTACAAAACGTATTCATTTATATATTTTGCCGCATGTAAATTAGAAATGTGACCGGGGTACAAAATTAAGACACTTGTAGCTTTCATGTTACATCTGAGACCAAAGACCACTTGATCTACTCTCGTATTATGTTGGTATTGAAAACTATTGAACTTTTTTTTATAATGAATGTTTGAGCATTTACTGAAAATGACTACAACTAAATTGTCAAAATGTTTATTACACCAGTGTGCAAAACTTAATTAACTTTTCAGATTGGACCGTAATTCCGAAAAATTCAGCTGGGGCACATGAAATTCACACTACAGAGGCACAATGTAGCACTTAAAGGTTGATGATAGCATAGTAGCCAAAAAATGAATTGTACGCATACATTATGGAACAAAGGGAAAAAAAAGCTTTATTAACAGAAGAGCGTTGGTAAAAATATTTTCTGGCCTTGAAGAAGAACAACAAACCAAAGTCCCTTCATAAAGGTTATGACCTCCCCTATGGTCCTCCAATGGTTGCGTTACACCGTTGTTCATACTCAATACCAAATCATCCAGCAGTTCTTGAGCTAAGAGTTATCACTATTCAAGGCACATCTATTTCATCTGACTGATGCTCTCCGGAGTCAGATAACTCCCCAAAGCATCCCACACATTTTCGACGTGATTTAAGTCAGGGAAGCATGCTGGGCAATTTATTCTGTCACTATCCTCTCTTTATAGAAGCTCCTAAGAAGTAGAGGTCCTTTGTGGACGTGAATTGTCGTCCACAAAAATAAATTTAGATCAATGACACCTCGGAACAGTGCACGAGTGGGACGGTAATTTCATTGCAGTAACGATCTCCGGCAAGTGAAAAGCTGTAGAAAAGATTAAGCATCATTCGTCCTTTCAACATAATTCCTCCCTACATGAGCACTTCAGGACTTCCCCAACGGTCTCTTTCCTTGATGTTACTGGGATGATACCATGTCCCTATCTCTCTTCATATCAACTGGAACTGAGAATCGTTGGTCAGACTGAAACAATTCTCATCAGTAAGCAGAATATGACTCCATTGATGAGATGCCCAGTCATTGTGTGCTTGACACCACTGTAAACGGTGCCGCCGATGGGTTGCGGTTAATTATATGCAGCGTTCAGGACGGCAGGCGATCAGGCCACAATGAACCGTAATACTTGTCATTCGGTTGCCGTACGCAATTGTTGAGCAATTGTTCCATCCCCCCCCCCCTACAGAACGATATACCGGTAAACATTTGCCGTTCTTTTCCTCAGCCGACCACCGCCAACCTTTCTTATAGCTGTATCAATCATCGGGAAGGCTTCCATGCTCTTGAAATTACACTTTTGTCATTTCTAAACTCTTGAGTAACATTCGTCTCACTACATTCTATTTCAAACTTCTCCATCCTTTTGCCACAAGTAAAAACATCTTAGTGGTTTCTTGAAGCCATTATGAATGTACAATTTCCCTTTCACTTACAAGGAATGTATGGAAATTGATCCTTCCTCCATCCTTTTTATGGAAGTGGATCCTTCCTCCTTCTTGCCTTGGCGATCAGCGCTCGCGTTACCCGCGTTTGTGTATTGTGACGTCCCGTCTGAAGTCATTGTGCTGATGTTTGCATAAGCATCTCCTTTCTATTGAGCTGTTATTTCACTGTACTAGTAGCAAAAAAAACTTTTTTCAACAATTTCATGATTGTATGTTAAAAAAATGCATTTATTACATTTTGCACGCCAGTGTATTTTGTGATATGAGATCTAGTAAAATGTGACGTTATCTACGGCTTGAGGGTTTTTAGATCAAATATAGCGATGGGAAAATCATGATGGATTTCAATTGTGATGATGGTATAGTGGTTGGTGACTTTAGAAGTTGTGATCTGCATTGATTCTGGTCTGATTCAGTTTAGATTTTGAATCCGAATATTTTTGGTTGATAGGATTCTTTCCAGAGACTTTTTTCGATTTTCTCTCAAGGCCTCTGATCTCACAACCCCGGATTGGATTATGAACATGAATTCAGATTCTGATGGAATGGAAGGGGACCTGGAAGATGACTCATTTGCGAACATATTGAAAATTTGTACCCTTATTCTTGAATACAACATCGAAGTACCTCTGAAATATTAAAAAAAAATTTGACCTCAATTCTACACGTTGAAAATTCTAATGACCCTGATGCTTTTTCAAATATCAAAACCATTCATAAAACTCTGATTTGATTGAACCCAAAGTATCATATGTACATCAAATTCTATCCTTGCCAAATTCAAAACTTTGATAACCATTCAAACTCCTCAAACAATCATAAAAAAATTCTTTCTTTTCCGAAACCATAACAGCTCCCGAATACTCTAAAAATATTAACAAAGAAAAACAAGGGGAGGGGGGAGCCCCCTCGCTCAACTCAAAGACAAAAAACCTCTTGCAACTGCCGCGATTCCTTCAAATTCTGAAAGGAAAGATATATTTCAGCAGAAAACAAATATTCTGGCGAATTTATCAAAATGTTCCAAACTGGATGATTTGTATCGAGAAATCAGTGCGGGTTTTTTTGAAAAATGGAATTAGAATACCCAAAATTTGACAGACCGATAAAAATTGTTTGTAAAGACATACATACCACCCCATATATGTACCCACTGATAATATCACTCAAAGATGCCGAACCAAGGCTATATCATTGAGAAATTCATCCAATTTTCAAAATTTCCCTTACCAATCTTACAAAATTGTATTAAAAGAATCCCAAACTTTCAAGCAATTTACAAAATAGATAAATTCATATGTATTGAGAGTTGAAAGCTTCGAGCGCAATAATGCAATTAAGAAATTTTACAACTGTCATTTCTTTGGGACATAGTTCATAAAACTGTAATTTAAAAATTAGCTGTCTAAAATGTATTTGAATATACCGCATTAAACTCTGAAGCAAAGCACTCAGTGAAAACGAACTCTTCTGTTTTAATTACGAATCAGTTCAGCTGACTTGGTCTCCCGGGGTGGTTGTCCTCCGTTTCTAAGCCACAGAAACACACACACACACACACACAAACTCTGAATGTTAACTCCAAAAATATAAATCATTTCTCCCCCAAAAAAAATTTAACCTGAAATTAGTTACGGTCAAGCTATAATGCCAACTAGCGAATGTCCATGCAACACCAACGATAACTCTGAACACTCAAACTTCATAAAAGACATCAAAAATTTCTGCTTTATGGTCAAAACTTTCCTCTCAAATCTCCGACTCTCAATCGCTAAAGTTTAAAGGGCCAATACACGTGAAGGCAAAATATTTACATTTATTGCAGAATTATTTCCCGATCAAGAAAATTCAAGTAAACGATGATTTCACCTCCTGGAAAATGTCTTTATACGACCATAGTGGATATAACTCCAGAACTACCACGCGGTAGCCCAAGGTTCGATCCTCATAAGTGTTTCTCCCAAAAAACAAGCATCCAAATCTTGTTTTCCATTTTTTTCTTCATTAAATTATCTATTAGATAATTTTGAAAATTTCTAAATCTACCTTTTAAGAAACACCTTTTTAAAATTAAAATTTTGAGGCAAGGCCAGTTTGATCGTACTGTCATTACTGTCTTTTGCTCTACTATGAGGGTGATGGCCCCAGCGGGACCAATGCACTTAAATATTCCTGGTAAGTCAAGTCAAAAAATACTTCAGTAACGGTAAGCCTAAAAGTAACAAAACGGTAAGCCCTTCAGCCGCTAAGTCTAAAGCTGTTAATCTAAAATTAAGAGCTCCGAACAATAAAAATCTATTGCCCAATATTGCGTAAATGCCAAAACAGAATAGCAATATGAAAAATACCGATTCTATGCAGAAAAATCCAGAAGTGCTAGTGCTAGATTGACTGAGTGTTATTTGAAATATGAAAAACTTCAAAAATTGAAAAAATTGAAATTAAACGGAAAATAAACCAGTGTAGATTCAAGGAAAAAAACTGTAGTATAATTTTATGATATTCTGTATAGATACCAGTTTCCTCACAAAAATCAATCAAGCGCTTAAAACCCCACGTTTTTTGAAGAAAGGAAAAATTGATACACAAACTAATAAATAATCTCACTTAAAATTGTGATTTTCTCTTGTGATTTGTAAAAAAAACTCTCTGAATGATTTTAACAGCTGTTTTTGATAGTTGCATTCCAAATATCAAAGGGGTATACACTTCATACTCTATTCTTAATTCTATATATACTTCAAAATTTAGAACTTATCTTTTCTAATATATACGAAGGTGGTTCAAAAAGTACCTGATGGCGTGCTAAAGCAAGTTAGTGTTACCATTAAAATCTTTTACTTATTAAGCGGAGCCAAAACAAATTTGAGACTGATTCATGACCCAGTTTTGAACTGGCAGCCTCTTCATGCCAAATCGAATTATGCCGCGTCGAACTCTCACCGGGGATGATATCTGGATTCAACACGAAAGCAATACAAACAATGTATTCCACAAGGTGAATCTTCTTCGAAGACGGGGAAAAATACCTGAAAAATGAAAATGCCTCTTAAGGGATGCAAAGTCATCGTACTCATGAAATGCTCATCAATGGACAATACTACAGTATGTATATAATAGTAAAGTATAACCTCATTTCCAACACGAGTTTTTTTTTAGAAGGCCTGTATGATGTTTCACAGTACGAAGCATCTTTATGAACCAATTCTCATAAAAATAAACCAAATATTTTTCATGACAGCAAAAACTTTTTAAAATATTAATTTTGTATGCTAGTGTATTACTTTAATTAAGACCAATAAAAATGTCAATAAACGCTTTAATTACTATAGTTAAAATGCCTAATATTTCATTGCATGAATCGGATAACTATGTTACCTCAATAATTTTGGAATTGAAGAAGAAACAGACTGTATCGAAAGCGTTAGAAAAAAAAGTCACAATCAAATTAGTGAAAATATGTGAACTTGATAATTTTAAATGTTTGAACCAACACAAGATTTTTCAAGCAGAACAATGAAATCTTCTTTTTCCAACTCTTTCGAAGCATAGAATTCAAAAACTTTTTACATTTAATATTTTTTGTAAGGGAAAAGAATATGCTTTCAGACGCATCAACAGATAATTCTAAAAAAAAGAAATAAAATTAATCGTTTTTTATTGCAATTTTGTATCTAAAGTTTTGCTATAAAAAAATGAAATATTGTTTTGCTTCTCCCGTTGCCTAGCAACAATATAAGCAAAAATGCTAATAGTATTTGGCAGCTTAAAAATAGAAATCATTTTGGAAAAAATGTGTCGTCCAATTGATACAAATTCTTATTATAATATAGCAGTAAAAAGTTTTATTTTCTAACTACTGTAATAGCTTTCTTTGTGAATTTCATCTCTCATATATATATATATATCTTTTATTAAATAGAAAAAATAAATACATTGTTCATATTTTTAAGCGATTACAGCCTTTCCTTTTTTTTTATTGTTGCGTTCGAAATCCTATTATTTTTTTCTATTTTCGTAAATTTACCCCTCAGTTTTGAAAATAATAAAATGTATGATTTTATTCAAAAATACTCACAGGGAAACAAAGTTTTATGAATATCCTTATAAAATAAATGCAACCTTTTAATGGAAGAATTCTGGTGTGAAAACTGACTCAACGAACCAAAATTTAATTTTTTTTATCATATAGATAATTATTAGTTAGTTTTATAAGTAAACTCAAGCGGTTTAGTTGGAATTGAAAGCTTATTCCGCACATTCAGGCTGCAATTGCTACCTATTATATGCGTCAGATTATGTATGTCCAGATATGTATCATATGAGGGCTGTATGCGTAAAATCACTACCTTTCGCATTCAAACAATCATCATCATGAATTTTTCGGCTATCTTTGTCTTCTTTGGAGCAGATTCTCCCGAAGCAACCCCTTGTTTGGATTGTTGTCAAGTTTCCAGTGCATAATGATGAATCCAGATTTCATCGATGGTGACAATTCGTCGCAAAATGATGACGACAAGTCGACTCGACAGCAAATCAACTATTTATTTCGTCACAAATGATAGTCAAATTTAAATGACTTTTGAATCACGTGTCAATTTTTTTTCGTGCCGTTAAATAGATGGAAGCTTACCATGGCAGCACCAACTAGCATTCACAGGACCATCTTACATTGGAAACATGTATTTTTTGAGCCACCTAAATATGTTTGAATCTTCTAAATCCTTTACAGATATTTTCAATTGTTCCTTCAACTTTCAAAGGTTTTATTAAATTTATCTCTAAGTGTGTTAATTATTCTTTGCTATTTGAATATTTTGATATTTTTTTTTAAGTTTCACGAAATTTTGAGATGTAATAACAAACATTCTTTTCTCAGTTCGATTCATAATTCCATCAAAGACCGAAATAATAGGGCTGGAGATAAATAAATCAAAATTCACCTCTAAGTCCTCTTGTGGACGGATCGTGGATGTAAGAAAACGAGGTGCAAGTTCATTGGCTGTCCTCCTCGCTTCACCGTGGTCCAGAATTGCGTGGTCAATCACTAATATCCCACTTACAAATCTTCTCTAATTTTTTGAAAAAAATAATGTAAATCTCTTTTTATGCTATTGTTTTATTTGAGATATTCTACGGAATTTATTTAAATCTTATAAATAATTATGACTGCTGCAAGCTTAAAAATGTGAGGGAAAAAACTCATAACATTTTCTAAAAACTATATCAAACGTATTGTAATTTTAGACAGTAGTTTAGTTTAACGCAGTAAAACAATCTCTTTACCGAATACATCATGTCTATTGTTTTGGAATGAAAGACGCAGTTCAGTTAAGGTGTCACAATATATCTCGGAATTTATTGCGTCACTCTGAGGCAAAAAATTCACAAACAATACCACCTACCTATTCCAAACTACAGTATACATGATTTTGCGTTCTGAAACTGTTTGCTCAAGCTTCACTTTTTTGGGAGATGCTTTTTTGTCTTCACTTTTTTGGGTATGATTCATTCTATGGACTTCCATTTTGTTTCTGAAGTTACATGAATCACATGTCTATGCACTTCATTAATCTGTTGAATTTCGGTAGGTTTTACGCCTGTTGCATGCAGGAAATGAATTGCCGTGCGCATTTCACAATCGGTAGCATTTTCAATTGTGGGAAGCATTTTAATTGGACACAAATAAACTTAAATATGGACGAATGCTTCAGTGAAGTCATCTGTGATTAACCAACAGATGTTGGTACTCAGTGTACCTGCGTGGAATGGTGAAAGTAGCGCTACAGCTGCCATAATTTAGAACGGTACTTACTTAAAAAACACCCCTATGTGAAAGAGCCTAGGCCAAATTTGGAACACAATTTCAGACACAAATAATTCGAAATAAAAACCAACGTTTTTAAAAACAACGTTTTTATATGGTGGCAAATTTTATTAAAAAAATTATTAAAATATTAGTTAAAACTGGTCGCAAATATCTAATTATTGCATTGTTAGGCAAATAAGAATTTTTCCCAAAATTTCAGAGCTCTAGCTTGATGGGAAGTTGGTTAAATTAACAATAGACAATTTGATGACACACTGATACACATACATACAGACACACACCAAGTGAAATACATAACAACGTTAAAACTAACTAAAATTAATTAATCCGGTAAATTAAATGGTTGGAATACAGTTTTGTCAAGCCACTCTTGGAGACAGGAATTATTTGGCGGTATTTTGCCAAATGTTGCTAAATTGGTCCGCGAAGCGGACTTAACATTCAGCCAAAAAAAAAAAAAAAATCGCCAAGTTTGGCAATTATTCAAATTGTGCCAAGTGATTGGGCTAAACTGCATTATTTAAAAGAATATGAGTTAAAACTTGTCGCAAACGTCTAAATATTGCATTGTTAGGCGAGTACGAACGATTCCCAAAATTTCAAAGCTCTAGCTTGATGGGAAGTTGGTTAAATTAACGATCGAAAATTTGATGACACACACACTCACACACACACACCAAAGTGAAATTCAGAAAAACGTTATAAAAAGTTCCGACTCTCATATGAATGCCTGACACTGTAACATTTATACCCTATTATTATACTGCCTCTTTAAAACTAAGAAACATTCCAAAGGCATGCCATTTTTAACAAGTCACCTCTTTTACAGTTACAGTGTAAGAGACGAAATGTGAACAGAAGAAAAACTGACTCTGACTCGCATATAAATGAATATTACAATAAAACCGCGATAAGTTGGATGAATTAGTACTGCAACTGGTCCAGGTTAACAAGAGAAGGGAGGAAGAGAATAAAATGAGACATACTTACAGTAAATCGTCTTCATTCTGAATGAATACAGTATGAATCGTATTTACAAAAGATAAGACGTCTGCTTTGTGAACATTAGAAATGCGTTTAAAGTTGTTTGTCATTTAGACATTGTAGCACCGTATACGTAGTCCCCTTTATCTTTTTTCCTTTCACGCATTCATAGCTGTTAGCTATTAATGGAAGTGAGGACATTGCTCTGTTGTCCAGCAGGGTAGCATAAGGGAAAATCAGAGTAGAATGTATTTCTCTTCTCGGTTAAGCTTAGAATGTTTTCTGAATGGATGATAGGAATGAGTTCCTATAGGTCGATGGTAAAACTATGAACTTGTGAAAATTTGAAAAGGAGAAGGTTGAATATGATGTTTATTTGATCTTAATAGTGATTTGATCGAAAGAATTTCTCGAGGTTTATGTAAAAGGAGGTTATTTCTGGTTGAGGTGTATTTTTCAATTACCTTTAGGTTCCATTTGTTCACATATCAATCTTATTAAAGAGTTCGGTGGACAGATTTTTTACGAAGTTTCTGAGGGAGGAACAGTTAATTTATTTTCTGACTTCTGCATTTTTCATTTACCAGTATGTTTTTAGGATAGTGCGAAGCATTACATCTTCAGATTTTTCAAGGACTTTTGTGATATCTGCACTGTGGGATCAGACTGGACAAGCGTATGTCAGGACGGGTAGTATAATCAATCGGATAAGCAGTTTATTACGTATACATAATGTAATGTCTTCTAATTCCGAGAGGTGTCTGTTCAGGGCGCCGAGTTGGAGTCCAACTGAACGAAGCTGTCTCTATAGCTTAGCAAAGTCAGAATATCAAAGTCTGAGTAATGAAAAAGAGTTCCGATTCTGGGCCTATTCTTTAAGATTACGCAAAGACGGCCTTTTAAAAGAATTTACCAACTTAGTATGGTCATCTGCTTGAATTATAGATAAAATTAAACCTTGTAATGAATTATCCTCGTTGTGATTAACGTGCAAAGTGACGCAATAATAATTAAATAAAAATTATTAAGCACTTTATTCAAATCATCATTGAATAATCAATGTCAAAATAAATTAAGTATATATGAAGTGGTTTTCTTAACTCTGCGCAACTAAATATTATAACAAAATCATCTTTTTATTTTGCAAGCTCCAAACAGTATACATCTAATAACTAGATACGATTCAAGTAGGTTTGCTCCATTTCAGATATACACACTCAGTATGTAGCCTTACAATGCACTAATGTCTGTAGCCTTTCCATGACTCCCTCTAATTCCCCATCTCCTTTATCCTATTCCTTACACTTTTTACTATATAATAAAGCTCCTTTGCATATGTCACAGTTCTTTCAGGAGGCGGTGTTCTCATATCAAACATCGTAGTAAAGCAAGCCCAGAGGTTAGTTAAAAGGCGCGTGAGAACCCGTAGCAACGTAACTTATATGAGATATCTTAAATTATTTCCGAATTAACGTCACACTGAAAGGAACAGCACAAGAAAGAAGTTAGAATCAGAAGCTATTGGGGATGGATCTCATAGCTTTGAACTATAGCTCAAATGACGCCACCTGAGCCACCATTCCAACGTAAGAACTTTGAATCCAGACAAATTTAACTTGCATTAGCTCCTCCATATAATATATCTGTAGGGAGATGAGAATTCGAACTCATGACTTGATTGAAAGCATCGTGGTTACGAATCGCAATTATGACCATTCGAATGCAACATCTAGAGATTCAGTAAAGCATGAACCAATTTTTTGTTTTGTTTATATGTGGTGCAAAGAAATATTTGTTCACAAACGGACTTGAATTTTGGCGATAAATAATCTTTTATTTCACGCATAGTTATTGTAGGTTAGAAAGTAAGTACTGGCCGTAATTTTTATATTGAAAAAACACATAATACAAAAATGCACGTATTTTTGTTGTATTGGGCTATAAGTATAAAACAAAGGCAATTTTTGTATTTGAATTTAAAATGCAAAGAAATTTTTTTCCTACTTAAAAATATTTTTATGGTATGGTTATACATAGTAATACTAGAAATACATTCATTGAAATACGTGCAATAGTGTCGGGTAAAAAACATTGAGTTCGAGAATGGTTTAATTTGTTCGATGTTCTGGAAAATTGGTAACTTATTTAATGATACCAGTTATTCACAAATCTAAAATATTAATAATTCGCAAATTTGCTTATACACAATATAATTGTTAGATTATTTCAAAGCAGTTGAAATCCTTCTTCAGGCTCCTTAAAGTATTTTAAAAAGTAACAGCTCATCATTCTAAAGTAAGTAATAAAATATTTACTAAAAAGTTCTGATTCTTTTTGTATTTAAAAATAATTATTGATAGATCGAGTCATTATTTTTCCTTGTAACATAGCGCTAAGCATAAGTCTGGACTTCGTTTTCTTCCGTCGGAACAGTTAACGGCTAGAAAAAGCATTTACGGACAAAGTCTAGGTACTCAAGTAAGTAATACCGAATAGATTTCCTTGATGACAAACATGGAAACAGATTTGGTCGCTAAGTATCGACAAATCGTAAAATTTGGTGTCAAAAATAGTTGTCACAGTTGAAAGAAGTAGATTTTAGAAGCAAGTAAAAACTTCCAGGACATTTTTTGCAGGTTATGATCCTCTGTGAATCTTAGTTTATAGAGTGTATGTGGACTTTTTGTGTAATGCAATATTGAGATTTAAGTTGCTGGGTTCAGTGATTGTACGAAATGGTGCTATTGAATACTTTTATGTGTGTGTGTTAATTGCTTCCAGATAAAAGAAAATACTGTGTATTTGCTTAAGAGTCTCAGAATAAATTTGGATTTACTACTAAAGAACCCGCTAATTCACTGTGTGGACCTTTCTAGCTTTCGAAAGATGATCAGCCACATAACAATATGAGAATACTCCTTTTTTGAAGTTGTGTCTACGATTGTGTCATTTATAAACTGGAATCTTTTATGGAATTTTCCAGGTCACGTGATGATGCGTCGCTTCCGCCTTCCCCGCGTGCTCTCCTCCTCCCTATTCGCGCTGTGCTGCCTGCTGTTTGCCATCAATGCCTTCTTTCGGGTCGGGTTCCGGGTCGGATTCGAGACCTTCCGGTACCCACCGCCCAACAACCCGGATCCTTTCATACCCCGATTTCACCCAGATAGACCTTGGTTCATGAGAGGAGGGGCCCTGCGGCCTCCTCAGCCCCGCCCCGGAAGTAAGTACACCCATTCAGAGTGCGATGATTCCTCTTCGTTCTTGAATTTAGAGTCGCCTTATTGTTTTGTTTCAATCATTTCCTTCGACTTTCCAGGTGTCTCTGCCCAGCTATGGCCTCACGAGTCTGGAGGAGACCGGATCGTCAACCAGCTGTTGTACATCCCGCCGGGTTACGCTGAGCAACGCAATGCTTCCCGTCATCGACTCAAGCAAATTCTTCTCTACTTCGGTCGAAGGGGATGGAGCGATCTGCCCATGGGACGAAGCGTCTTCATTAGGGACCAGTGTCCCGTCGACTCGTGTCATATCACCATAGACAAGAGAAAGGAGGCTGACCTCATCCTCTTCAAAGACAGGTTTGCACATCCTGTACAGGAGAGTAGACCCCCGGAACAGGTAACTCTATTCATTAATTTTGTTATGTAAATTAGACTACTATTGAGATTCGGATTTTTGGTGATGAGCGTTATGATTTTAAATGTCGGTTGGATGAGTTAGTATTACACTTGATCTAGGATATCTCTACTTTCTTTAGGTAATTAGAAGATTAAATGCACCGAGTATCTGTTCTTTCTCCCATTGAAACATAAAATATGAAAAATTTTACGTATTTCGACATTCGAGTCAATTTTATGGTAAAAAAAATTATTTACGCAAAACAGGCAGCATCCACATTGAGAAGACCTTAATTATTACCTATGTTAGCTAAGTTGATCAATTTGCCATTTACACCATATGGTTTAGTTCCACTTAGATTCTTAATAGTTGGAAAGAAATAGCGTCGTTAGAGGTATACTAGACATAATCCCCAATAATGACCAGTTCTTAAATGTTTATCCAGTTTATTCAAAGTTTGAATAAGCTGTATCAAAACAAATTAATATAGTGGAGCGGATAAATGATAGCATTTTTAATCAGATATTATTATAAAAAATATACTTAAGAACTATTGATTAATTCTAAGCTGACGATCAATAGTTCGAATTCAATTTTACCAGGACATGTGGAGGTGAAACCTGTAGTAAAATTATGGTGATCGTTTTTTGCACTCGGGAAGAGGTTGATAACATTCGTCTATTTTCATTCGAACTGGCATCTAGAATAATTTTTCTATTATACCTTCTAAAAATTAGATAGTTATTGGCT
This sequence comes from Nephila pilipes, assembly GCA_019974015.1. Lineage (NCBI taxonomy): Eukaryota > Metazoa > Arthropoda > Arachnida > Araneae > Nephilidae > Nephila > Nephila pilipes. Next base: position 39,260 of record BMAW01123261.1, on the reverse strand, counting down.
CTCCCAATCCTTCATGCACAGATAAGGTTTAGATAAACGCGAATAAGTTAATGTATTTTCCTTTGCGTTTCTGTACCAAGTTTTGTGCGTTTTTCATCATTTTATTAACTGATATTCCTGACTATTGAAGAGATTTTTGAAAATTCTGATTTCCCAATGAATGCGAAAATTTTTACAATAATTGACTTGGGAAAATTAACGCCTTCCCTGTTAGATTATCCGTTTGATGATGAAAAATCGTATTTATGTTCAACTTGCTATAAGAATTTCTCGCACCATAAAACGTCACGAAATTAATGTATACTCGCCATGAATGTTCACTTTACAAAAAAGACTTTCAGAGAATATGATACTTTCAAGCGTCATGTTAGGTTACCTGAAGAATCCAGATAGAATGAGAATATTAAAAGAAAACAGCAGAGTCTCTTCACCTCAGACTGGCCCGTCAGTTATCTCTGTTCAAAATAGAAGAAGAGGAAATGATACAAGTCGTATTGGTCTGAATACTTTTCACACTTTCACACATAAGTAATCTCTATAGCTACAACTTTTCCCAAGAATTTAAATGTTTTCCTCGAGAATTTCGATAGAGAAATTGTTCGGATAATCGAAAACAAATGTGAAGGAACCAAATGTTTAAAGTGATACATTTCAACTAAAGCTAGTTTTGTGAGAAAAATTTCAGATTCCGAAGAAGAAAAATGTGATTCCAATTTTCGTTCAAAATGCGAAACATCTTTTATCAATGAACCAGCTAAAACAAAAGTAGCTAATGTGCATATCGACCACAATCAGCTTCCTCATATACAAGGGTCTTTTTTTAACCTCCTATTGACCACAAAAAAGACAAGAGTACAGTACAAAAGGAATTCGTCACCAAAAATTTAATGTTTTTTCTGATGGTAGTTAGTCGACACGCGGCCATACACCTTTAATTGATATTGTATAATAGTTATACTTAAAGCAATGTCAATGACTTTGAAGTTATGTGCAAGGCATGTCATCATTGTTCCATTGCACCAAGAGAACTTGGAGAGTCAAATGCAGAATTTGATATGTGGTTTGATAGACATAAGAATGAGTGTGAAATCAATCATTCTTATGTCTAAGATACATTCAGTTCAGGAAATATAACAAAAAAAATATAATGCAATATAATAAAGAATTAATACTGTAGAACATTAATATTTGGTCACGTTTCTTTTAGCTGCTATTACAGCTTTAATGTTCGGGAATGCTTCCTACACACTGTTCTGCACATTATTTTACCTGAGAGTAGTAATGCCACACATTTATTAGGTTTCTTATTAATTGTTGTTTAGTTGTTACTGTTTCTTTGGAAATTTCACGGTTTGTGATTATTCAAAAATTTTCGATCTTGTTTTTATCCCAAGAATTACCCACCCACAATACAAACTAGATATTATTGTCGACCAAGAAGATAGTAATACTTCTTGCTTTATGGAAAGACGCTGAATCATTCATACAAAACCAAAATCAGCGCCATTTAGGTATTATTCTCGAAGCTGAGACATCAGGCTACTACGCAATGATGGACAATCAATTTCATTTAAAACACGTGCAGATTAAATTAATTTACGGGAAAGATTCTTTTTCACAAATTATCTCTATATGGTTATGTAAATCGTATTATCTATTGACACAGTAGAAAACAATAGAGAGTCTGGTATAACGATAGATTTTGGAATTAAAGACATATCCAAATATTTTGTTTTATTTACAAGGTGTTGCCAAAGGTGAGGTGATAAAATAACTTTTTTGGTTTGAATTCTTCCTTCGTCCATTAGGGTTGCTTTTATATTCATGACGATGAATCTTCATGGTGTTGAAAAAAATGGGACGCAACAGCATAATTCTCTCCGCCTAATTGAAAATGATGTTCTAAAAAATAGTGTCTAAATCAAATGTAATTTCTTCCTTTGAGTCTATATAGTAGTGAACTTGTTTCACTGTCAACAATACACCGTTAGGCATATGCTTAGTTTAAATTTTCTGTTAGAGGACAGTAATTCAATGAAGAACTTTAAAACTAAAACTAACTATGATGATCTCAATTTAATTGATGATTTTCTGTTTCGAAAAATTATTGGTTGTAAAGAAAATGGTTTCGTATGACAGCAGCTCTTGTAATTTGGCTTATATTCAAAAATATTAAATACAATAGAAAAGAGAGTCATCCCTGATAAGGATATAGTTTCTAAATAATTAATATACTTCTATATATATATTCGAAAAATAGTTCTAAATAATTAATATACTTCTGTGTTTGGCAAAATATTTTAAGGTCATGAAATGTACGTAATAGATACTTCCTTCGACTAATTATCTCGGATATGAAATTAAGATTATAAAGCAAGAAAAATAATAGCTAAAATGATCCAACGAAGCAAATCGGAGAATCTCTCGTCATATGGGTCGAAGCGATTAGAAGATGCTGGCAAGAATGGGTGGACAGTGGCAGATTTCAGCGTCATGATGGTAGCGATCGACCTAGGGCCACAGCAGGAGGACAGAGTGATTGTCAGATCAGCTGTCACAGCGCCTGATTCATCGTTATCAACCATCAGACGGGCGACCCACACACGAGTGTCCCCCGTGACCATTCACACACGGCTGATAGAGCGAAATCTACACTCGTAGCGACCACTACGCCACCTGCCACTCACGCCTGCCCCCTGTTGAGCCAGATTACAGTGGTGCTTGGCTCGATCAGGTTGGAATGATGCTGACTGGAAACATATGGTGTTTAGCGATGAATCCCGCTTTAAACTGTGTCCTGACGATCATCGAAGACGTGTCTGGAAAAGCCCAGGGCAGTGTGCCGATCCTGCTTTCACTATTTCATGCCACACAGGCCAGGAATTATGGCCTGGGGTGCCATTTCCCTTGATATCCGCCCCCCTTTAGTCGTCATTAGAGGCACACTTACAGCACAGCAGTACGCGACGACACTCTGAGACCTGTTTTGCTACCGTTCCTTTTGCAGTAGCGTGGCTTCGTTTTTTATCAAGATAATGCCAGACCACATACGGCACGTGTTGCTATGAACTATCTTACAGCTTGTCAAACACTTCATTGGTGAGCCAGATCTCTCTCCAATCAAGCATGTTTGGGATATGATGAGAAGGCAACTGCATCTACCAGGGAATGTTGATGACCTAGCCCGACAATTGGAGCAAATTTGGGAAGAAATACCGCAGGAGACCATCAGGAAGTTTTATCACTCTATGTCACTTCGTGTGGCAGCTTGCATCCAGGCTAGAGGTGGGTCAACACCTTATTGAGCTCGTTACTTTGTAACTATATAAATCGGAAATAAATCATTCATTTTTTCTGAAATCTTAATAATTTTCTATTCTGTACATAATTTTTCTATCCGCCAATTTTTGTCCGAGTGCATTTTACTTTTTCCTTATGCTTTAGCTTCTTAATTATCCTTATAAAACTTTATGAGATTATTATTATTATTATTATATATATATAATAATAATAATAACTAATTAAATGCATAGAATTTCGATCTTTAACAACAAGGCGAATGTCTATAACAAATAATATCTGCTTATCTCATAAAAAAAAAAAAAAAAATATTCTTCATTGCTATCAACGATCTACCCGAAAGGAGTCGTAGGAAGGGATTTACATAAATACATCACCTCTCAGAAGCGGCATCTTCATAAACGCTTCCCCGGTCCCAGGCATGTTCTGTGGCGGCTACGCGCACCCGTAGAGCTTTTCATAAGTTCAGACATGTTCTGTCTACTGACGGGATTTGATTCAAAGATTCACAAGTCGTTGGAACCAATATTATGTGCCTACGAATCTCTCCAAATCCTCTATCCTTATCGCCTATTCATCACTTTTCTTCTTATACAGTAAAGCTCATTAACATATGTTACGATTCTTTTGCAATACTAGGTTCTCTTATCAAAGATCGTAGTGAAGTAGCCACAGAAATTAGTTAAATGGCAGAAGAGCCAATAACATATCAATACCAGTTTTATCCAGTTGCGGCGAGTATTGTCACAGTTATTATAGAAGTTACGATTTTCTGACGATTGTATTACGATGACCGCTCAAAAAAAAAAACGTGTTAGGAATGGGATAACTATAGTTCATGAATCATTTTTTCAATTCATTATCAAGTCAATGAATAGAAAACCCTTAGCATCCCAAAAATATTACTGGTATAGCTTTTCCTTCCATCTTCGCTTTCTTTGGAACATATTCATTCGAAGCAAACCATTGCTTTGATTTGGGTTAGCTTTCGATATATAATGATCGATCTCATCAACAGTGACAACTCGACGCAGCAACAACCAAAATTAACCAATGAATTAGTGTCAAATTTGTTTGGTCGTCGTTTAATAGATGGTAGTACACAATGGTAACACTTACATGCCTTGGCTACGCAATCTATCTTCAAAAACATGTACTGTTTGGATATCTGTCGCCCTCCTATAGTTAAAAGCATTGAATATAATTCTTTCGTTCAAATGAGGACATTACGTAATCCCTGTTTAGAGGCAATTATTCATAGAATGCACAGAATGATAAAATAATACACGAAATACTGTCTTTCGAATGCTCATAGTAGTTACATAATCTTTTTCTTTTCTTTTTTTCTTTTTTTTTTTTTCAGATTTGGCTGCTCTTCCTTCTCGAGTGCCCTCTGCACACGCAATCCTTCACCAGCGCTGCCGGGTTCTTCAACTGGACCGCTTCCTACAGACACGACTCTGACGTGGTAGCGCCCTACGAAAAATGGGTTCCCTACCCGCACTTAAACTCAAGACTCGAGGGCCCTGTTCGTAACTACGCGTCAGGTAAGACAGGGAAAGTGGCTTGGTTCGTGTCCAACTGCGCCGCCCGCAACCGCCGGCTGCAGTACGCCCGGGAATTATCCAAGCATATCACCGTGGACATCATAGGGAAATGCGGCGGCATTAGAAAGTGTCCCAGGTCCAGCTCCAACCGCTGCTTCCACATGCTAAACCGAGAATACAAGTTCTATTTGGCTTTCGAAAACTCCAATTGCAAGGACTACATCACAGAGAAGTTTTTCATTAACGGCTTAAAGTGAGTTGGATTCTTTTGAAAGGCTGTTTTTTTCATTTATCATCTTAATGCTGTTTGTGTTTCTTGATGCACGAGAGTTGTAGCTTATTGTTTAATTTTCATGACCATCATATTCTGTAGGGGCGAAAATACGCCATGCCAGTATTGGTTTATCAGACCTAGTTCCCCTCTCCCACAAAAAAACCTCTTTTTCTTACCCCCTCCCGCCTAATATCTTGTTTGTAAAAGCGGTGTTAAGAATTTAAACGTTTCAGTAGTAATAGATTTTTTTTCTTAAAAATTATTACGCTTTACGCGCATTATTATTTATTTATTTTTTTATTATTTACAGTACTCATGTATGAGAACAATTTTTCTTCCTACCTTCGATAATGCTGCTTAATCATCCAACCGGACTATACAAGGATGATCTGCGCACAGTACTACTGTGCAACTTTCGGACTATAACATAAGTCACATTATTCGAAAACATCATTCCATCATGATTTATTCTCCGCCAAAAGCGAGTCGTGTAGAGTCATTCGTTTCTTACAAATAGAAGGAAATAGCGCTTTACAACAATCACCAACCCGGGGGGGGGAGAGAGAAACTAAATAATGGATACATAAAAACTCCCCGAACAAACCCGAAAGGCTTAAACAAACTTTCACGAAAGAGGAGATCATGGCTACTGTTTTCTGAGATCAAAAAATTGTTCTGCTTGCGAAGTTAATGGAGCCGAGGACTACAAGTAATGCGAACGTGAAATGTCAGACGTTGCTTCGACTGCGCAGAGCCATTCAGAACAAAAGAAGAGATATGTTCTATCTTCTGGAATTATTTTAATTCAGGACTGCGCACGACAACATGCTGATGAGACGGTTATCTCAGCTTCTTGAAAAATTTCAAATGGAAAGTGTTCGATAACACGGCATGTAGCCTTGATTTGACGCCGGGTGACTTTCATCTCTTCTGAGAGTTGAAGGAAGGTCTTGGAGGACAGTGTTTCCGTGTCTTCAAAACGTTTCAAACGCAGCTTCAAAACGCCGCGCAGACCTTTCTCAACACGCTTTCGGCAAACTTTTATAAAAAGGGAGTAGGAAAACTGATCAACGGCATGACCACTGTCTTAATCCGCACGGTTACCATATGTAAAAGCAACTTTAATCATACTTGATTTCTGGTAATAAAACCATTTTATTATTCACATTTGTCTTTTTTTAATACCCCATCTGAGGTTGTATTAAAATAACCCTAGTACATGCTCTTGGTTAAGAAAAGTTGAGCATAAAGCACACCTCGTTTGCACTTGTCTGTCTCTGGTAATTCTTTATATCTATTTCTTTTGTGTGTTCGATTTTGGGGGGGGGGGTTCATCATTACATTTCTTTATTGTTACTGGGATCTGTCGTTTTCATCCTAATATTTTTCTTTATTGTTACTGGGATCTGTCGTTTTCATCCTAATATTTTTCTTTATTGTTACTGGGATCTGTCGTTTTCATCCTAATATTTTTCTTTATTGTTACTGGGATCTGTCGTTTTCTTCCTCATATTTTTGTGAGATTTAGTCACTGTCTTTAAAGTTACTTTAGAAAAAAAGCGCTTTTTGTAGATCTGGTTTGGATTGTAACAATTTTCATGCATACATAGAACAACAAACACATTCCATACAGGTCAGTTACATGAAAGAATAAACACACAGGCATATCTTACATTCCCTTTTGCTTATATATGCAGCAGTTAATTTATCAGTAGTGACTACTCCACCTTTAGTTTATTTAAATCTTGAATGAACTAAAGGTGGAACTTTGGACTCATGGAACGTAGTTGAAAGGTAGATATAAAATTATATCACATTTCTTTCTTTTCTCATCTGGAACTTTGGACTCATGGAACGCAGTTGAAAGGAGAAGTAATTAGTTCTTTTTCCGTAATTCTTCTTGAAACAAGAGTAATATGTGGTTGAAAACCACGTAATGAAAAAATCCATATGGCATGTGTAAAGTATTATTTGAAATACAGACCGTCTAAAAGTACTAAAAGGCCTATTAATTCCAATCGGTAAAAAGGCATTTTTTTTTTCTTTTTATCAAGAAAAAAAACAACCCTAATTCTATAAATTTGAAGAAATCCAGGTGAATGAATAAGTATCATAATTAAAGCCCGCTGGAGCCATTATGAAATAAATTATTGATATTAGACCAATTTAAGGAATGATCAAATGCATTTCATTTTCGTGATCGGTGATGCTTAGAGTATCTTACTAAGTTAAAAAAAAACAAATACGCTCCACAATTTTGATATTTGTGAAGATCATGATTGAAAACTCTATATAAGCTTATATATATATTTGCTTTTATATAATAGAGGAAATATACAAACAAATGTAAATTGTGATAAAATGCTGAAAAACTAGTTTTTCGCAAAGCTCTTACAAAAAGAAAAAAAAATTATATAATTATCTGTATTGTATTTTTGACTCCTATATCAAGAGAGCTTCATTTAAGATTATTGATGTATTCTCGCAGTATATATGCAGAGATTTTTCGACGAGACTAGGGATTTCCTTAAAACTTCTTGCTCGTCTTAACTTTAAAAATGCATAAATCTTCAATGAAACTACATCTTATGAACGCTCTAGTTTTGACCCTTCGAAATAACGTAAAAAACAAAAATCAGAATTTCATCAAGCTTTAAAGTTAAAATTTTGAATAATCAATTTCCAAAATTTAAATTCTGTAAAAATATTGATTTATAAAATGTCTTTTAAATTGCCATTTGTAGTTATTGAATTTAATTACTGAATTATTTTTTTAAATTTTGAACAGCTGTAATTTATGAGCGGCGTTTTATAATTTATGAGCAGTTTTAGAAAGCCAAGATTTAAACAAATTTAAATTCTATTTTAATAAGTTGTAACATCTATATGTTTACAATAGTATTAACAACGTTGATACTGTTACGTGGTTGACCAGCTTTCAAATGTAAGAAAGATCCCCGAAGCAGTTTCTTCCGACGTAAGTCTAAATTTTTATTCTGAGATTCTGCAGCAAATATTTCTTTTTAACCGGAAATAAATAACACGGGCATTTGAATACATAATAGCAATAATCGAGTTTTGCTATTTAAAATCTCTAATCAATATCGACACATATACTGACTGAAACCCACAGTCCCTTCCATACATATACTCTCGTTCTAGATTTGTCTCAGTGTTTAGATTTTTCTTCAACTTTTGTGGCATTTGGCGACCATGTTTATCGCCAAATTGTCACTAAAGTCGCTCTTATCTATTCGGCATTACTAACTAGCATATTCTTTCCTTCTCAGCAAGTCACTTTTCCGGCCACAATAGACCTTCGTCTGGAAAGAGAACTTTTCGTATCAATATTATGTAACGTAACTTTATATTTATTAGTTTTAATTTCAACAAATTTATCTATTGGTTTCTTCACATCTGTGTAGATCTTCGTATTAATTATTTATCCCTATCAAAGTGTGAGCGTATCAGAACTGCAATATTTCCTACACTCGTACTCCACTCAAACAATCTTTTATCTGTCATACCTCCTACAGAACTTCATTGCTAGAAAAATTGGCGATTTAAAAATTTATTCAAGGATCGACAACTGGAAGCTGTTGCTTTGTGAAAATATCTTTGACAACACGTATATTGAATTCATCTAATTCGATTGTATCGGGATTGGGAAGATTCAGAATTATATTATCTACTGACTCCACAAAAAACTAGATATCGTAATCATCACTTGGACAAGGTTCAAAATTACGTGGTCCATCGCCAGTAACCCTTGTGTTGTATCTAAGTCTGATATTAATGAAACCATATACATCAAAATATAAAAAACTAAGTGTTTATAACATTTATTTCCACACTGAATTATTTACGATTTAAATGGTTATACCTTACTAACATATTATTGCATTAAACTTTCAACAAAAAACTGTATTTTAAAAGTAATGTTATCATAGATACATGATCTTATTACTCGAAATTATATTTAAAATGATATAATTAATGTTATAAATATAATTAACATTAAATTATTGAATAATTTTTTGATGCAATTCATCTAATATAATTTTTTTCTAAGCCATATTTACATTATCCTATTAAGAATTCGATCTCGAAAACTTAACAAATACTATGCGGCCACGGTATTCGAATGATCATGGCCGAGAACACTAGTCTCGATGTGGTTTCACTTGAGCAATGGATTCGAGTCCTGGTGCCATTGAAGACGCGTCGTGTAAAGAAGCTGGTGCACATTAAATCTGTTGGGACTCTAGGTCCTCCTTTTGGGATGGTGTGGAAGTTTAGAGAATGGAATATCAACTGAAGTGTCATAGCTTGACCGGGACTCAAACTAACGTCACCGATATCCATCGTGTTGCTTCTGAGAGTGACGTTAATAAACAATCCAAATCAATTACATTGTTATCTTACAAAGAACACATGACACTTGAACTCATCTAACTATACCTGTTGATCCAGGTTAGATATTTTATTTCTTGTAAAAATAATTCTTTAAGACATTCTAGTAGAAATTATCTGTTTTCTTAACTGCTTGTACAGGGAATTCCTAACACACACACACACACACACACATATATATATATATATATAAATTATGTTTTATAAATTATTTTTATTGCTTGAATCTCTCTGTAATACAAACATGCAAATATGTTTATTCTATTCGTATATTTATTCCTGAAATTAATAAATGCCTCTTCCAAGCAATCCTCCCAATAACCTGTCTTTAATAATTAAAATTGTACTTGAGTGTGTTTAATTAAGTTATTGATTAATGAAAGTTTTATTTGAAATTGAGAGTTTAATATGATTATTTTTAAATCATTATTTATATTTTTAGAGAAAAATAATAAATTCTTCTGAGTAGCAATTTCTTAAAATTATGCAACCATGTCTCAAAATTACGAGGTTCTTCATGTTGTTCCTAAAAGCGACTTTATAAAAAAAATAAACAACTGGAAAATCCCTTAACTGATCGGCAATGTTAAATAATTTTCTTCTCCTGTTTTCCAGCCACGACGTCATCCCTATAGTGATGGGTGCCCGTCCTGAAGACTACGCTCGAGCTGCTCCGCCTCACTCCTACATCCACGTAGAGGACTTCGCCGGCCCCGCGGACTTGGCCAGCTACTTGCATCAACTTAATGCCAATGACACTCTCTATAATTCGTACTTCATGTGGAAGAACACGGGCGAGTTCATCAACACCCGCTTCTGGTGCCGCCTCTGTGCTCTCATGCATGCCCCTGTTGTGCCTAAGGTCTACACCGACATCGAGACGTGGTGGGCTGGCAGGGGCACTTGCGTTCAGGACGAGTGGAGAAAGCGTCCCTCGTCCACCCCAAAGCCCCCTTGAGGAACCCTTTATTTGAAAAGGAAAATTTTAATGTTTGGGTCAGTAAACCATGTTTGGCATTTTCAAAACTATGTTTACAGATCACTGCACGGTAAACAACTAACCGTTTATCTTGCTAGAGTTCCTATCGTTGAAAATTTTAATAGTTCTCATAGTCTGTTGTGTTAAAATAGGTCAACTAATCAATCCTAAACCTCAATCATGATGTGGGGAGGTCCGATAGAATCGTAAATGGATTTATAAGGCCCAAGTTCGAGAATGCTTGCACATTAAATTAGGCAAAGAAAAAAATTATCCTAGATGTCGCTTACGCATCGGATTCGTAATAGTTCATGTGTCGTAATGTAATCCAGGAAGGCCGAATTTTAGGAGGAGGGTTACTCCTAGTTCTTATGACCCATTTTGATAAAAAAAACAGACTAGTAAATGCTCACATTCTGTCCATGATGTCTCAATAGAGGGGGAAATTGATTTTTCATCACTTTCATTTTATATATGATACAATGTTTGTCAAATAGATAAAAATAAAATAATAGCTTCAAGCCGCTTGTCGGTAACATGAAAAAGATAACAGAAATTATTATATAACTTAAGAAAGTCGCTTTTAAGGAAGAGGGTAATAACCGTCTCGTTAACCTCTAAAATCTCATTGTGATAGATACGAATTGTAACGAATCTGTTTTTGTGAAGTACCATTCAGTTATAAAGAGAAAAGAAAATTGCAATAATTGAATCAAAATTCATGAAACTTAGAAAAAAACTGTCCTACTTCAGCTAAATTTTTGTTTTGGTTAAATGTATTCTTAAGCAAAACTTGGATTGATCACAAAAATAATCTTATTTAAGTAAGTAGTAATAGAAAATAACATCTGAATATCTGGGTTTTTTTTTTCCATTTTAATTCTTTAATAATCTTTCTCAAAAAACCATAGTATTTTCTTTCTGTTCAACATATCAAGGATGTTTATAGTAAGGATGTGCGAATATTTTAAATTAAACGAACTGAATAATAAATTTTTTATATTGTTTTACCTAGTTGTTAAATTTTGTTGAAATAGTGCTGCAAAAAATGATAATACAGAATTGAAGAATATTCAAGGAGCGATGAAAGTTAAATGGCACTTAATGTATTTTTTATTTTATCAACTGTATCCGAGGAACATTTACAGGGCTTATATATCTTTATATCAGATAAATGTTGATTGTGGAATTTATAGTGATTCAATTTTTGCATGATCAATCCTCCTAATAATGAGTGCCGAATGTGCAAGGGTGGTTCAAAAAGTACCTGCTTTTGACGATATATGGTGTTGCTAAAATAAACTGGTGTTACCACTGTGTTATGCCATCTATTAAACGGAGCCAAAACAGATGCAACACTAATTTATAGATTAGTGTTGATTTGGTAGCTATTTTCTGCCGAAAAACAAAATTGGATTGGTGCCACATAAAGTTGTTACATCCTCATATACAAGAAATCACGCAATAATCAAAACAATGGGTTGGCAATCAAAGTAATGGCGACAGTTTTTGAGATGAAAAGGGCATCCTTATGATCTTCTTAGAAAAAGGGAAAATAAATATTAGAATGAGTCGTCCTATTCTTCGTTCCTGACACGGAATTCGTCGTCCTATTCTTCGTTCCTGCTTTTGAACTATCCTCGTACTAGGTTATGAATATTGCGTGATATTTATTTAGTTGATTCGTGTGTTTCAGGCATTTTTTTCAAAGTTTTTAAAGTGGCCAGTGCTAAAAATTATTAGCACTGGCCACATTAAAAACTTGGAAAGAAATGCCTGAAATAATCGATCGAAAAATAACATTGCGTGTAATAAATCTCTGTATAAATTAACAGTTTCTCTTACACGCTCCTTAAATACAAGGGCGAGAAAAAATTTAGTAACAATTGATTTAAAGGTTTATTATTAAAATATATTTAAAAAAATTAATAACAAGCAAATGAAAATAAAAGGATTTAGAAAGAATAAAAAAATATTGGGAAATATCTTTAGAATCTAATATGAACCCTGTTAAAAATGCATTTTATAATCTAAAAGTCTTGATTAAGTTTCTGCACACATTAGTAATGCCTGCTGTTAATATAGCCTTGGTATGAATAACGAACCATTGTCAGTTGCTGAGTATATTTTGCTGAAGTGATTTTAACAAAGGGAGACCTCCACTTTTAGAGGGCCCCTTGAGCCCTATATAAAATATTATTGTTACTAATTATCAACAACTTTTTCAATATTACTGACAATTAGAATTAAAAAGAATAATTCATTAATATACTGCCACATTTTTTGCGAATAAAAGTACAGAGATAATTTTAATAGAAAAATACTGAGATCGAATGCTATAAAGAATCGAATTTGAGTAAAAAGAGTAAAATTTCTTTAAAAAAGAACTTAGCACCTGAACTTTTGCCTAAAACTAAAAACAAGACTTCTCATCCCCTTGTGCAAATTTTCATCCATACTAAAAGAAAATCTTAATGCTTGTTATTACAATAAAATGCGAGAAAAATAAAGTATGATGGAACTTTAAAAGTTATATTTGATTAAATCCACACGGAAATCATCAATGACATGACTATGGAAACAATGAAAAGAAATTTGAATTTCATTACATCCCAATAACAGTTGTTTGCAAATGACAGAGCTATTACATGTGAAATCGCAATAGAACTTAAGGTCTCATGGTGTGATAATGAAGTTTGGTGAATGAGGCACAAATTCAGGTATCGTCCTTCGTCATCTGATTATGAATCGAAATTACAAGGTCTATCGCCAATAGCCCGTTGTGATGCTGAAGTGAATCATCAAAACAAACGATTCTTAAAATGAATCCACAAAATTTTTTGTAAATATTATAAAAATTTGTACTTCCATTAGCTTTGAGATTTTCTCTCGATTTCAAATATTCACTTCATTCTGTCAGTCAGTGACGAGTTGACTAACTTTCAGAGTTTGTCTAATTACACACTTGTGTAACGATATAAAAGAAAAAAAAGAGGATGTCAATTTCAAAGAATAAGATAGCTAAAATGAGTTCAGTGACTCGGAATCAATTTCACAACATTTTGAGCTGATTTGTGCTTCTGTTTCTAGTGATTTTATTGAAGAGGCAAAATTAGCTTCGAATTCATTGTAAAGCACCAAACATCTTTATTCCGGTAGAAATTTAATGGAGGCAAAGTTATGGCCAGATAGAAAGAAATAGAAAAATAAGTTAATTGCACTTTCCTTGATTTAAAGCTAAAAATAAAAATCCTTAAATAAATTAATATTCTAGATCGCAACTTGACTCTATGATATCTTCGTTAGATATAGGCGACTATTGATCTCAAGTTAAAAACTGAAATGAAATGGGAACTTTAATAAATGCTCAGTTGTCCTAAATTCTTCCATAAGACTAATTATTCATAAAATAACATCATTTTTCAAATCGTGTGACTTATAAGATGAGCCAAAAATCACTTTATGCAGTTTTAAATTAAAGTAATTTTTAATATTTTGCGATTGAATGTTCGAGACTGGTTTTAATAGTACCAGTTCTTGATGACAGATGGTGTTGTGTTGCCAAAGTACTTTGCTGCTATCATTACGTGCTGTCATCTATTAAATGGCACCCAAACGAATGTGCTACAGATTCATGAGTTAGTTTTGAGTTGTCTTCATTTTGCGTCGAGTTGTCACACTCGATGTGATTTGGATTCATTCTAAAACACCAAACAACAAGAAGCTTCCGGAGAAAAAGCTCCAAAGGAAGCGAAGACGACTGGAAATGTAGTAGCGACTTAAAAAAAAAAAGATGCGAAGGGCGTCATGCTCGAGGACTTCTGAGAAAAAGGATCAGGGGACAGTGAGTTACTCCATTCCCAAAATCCTATTTCCCAATCGTAACATTGGCACCTTTTGAATCGTCCTTGTATTTGTTTATGTATATCATGTTACACATTGTTCGGAAATTGTTTTCACAGCTAGGTATGGAAAACGATATCTCTTAGACGGGCACTATCATCCAGCTCACTAATACTTAATCCTTCCATCCTATTTTTCATAACAGCTTGTAATAGCTCAAGCTGTATCTCTTCAATTTTTTGACATGATGTTTTATGACCATTTGGCGAAAACACAATCTTTAAGATACCTCCCCTCCCCCTTCCAGAAAAAAAAATTATGCAGCTGTGAGATCAGAGGAACGTGATGACCGACTCCGAGTTCTCAAAAACGGTATTGAGTCCATGTTCCTTGTTTTTCTCAATATGATCAAGATTCCGCGAGACAAGCTTTTGAAGCATCTTTCATGGACCTTTGTGTTTCAAAGTGCCAGTATCATGGGCTTTGAAGGAGGGCATCTTAAATGAGATGACACATGTATGCTCTCGGAGTGAGGATCATTTAAATGTCGAGTAACATTGAATGAATTTTTTACGTTTATCATTTTTCTGTCATTAAAATCATGAGCCTGGATTTTCAGATTCTAGAAACAAACTAAAAAATAATAATTTTTCTAAGGTCTTTTTAACTGCAAAGTGACTTTTGGCTCAGCCTTTAGGGGTAATAAAATGTTTTTTCAATGCCTGTGTACTAATGTATATATATAAGAAAAGAAATGTAATCCATAACGAATAAAAGTACAGAATTTTCATATTGTATGCATAAAAGAAAACAAGCAAGGTATATATATATATATATTAATGTTCTTTATTTAATTGAAAGTACTACAACGATAAAACTAATTACAAGCCTGGTTCCTCCGAAAAGAAATTTAAAAAGCAAACTTTAATTGTCGTCATCGTTTTGTTGAATTCATAACAATATATTTTCATTCTTCTAATCGGTTTCGTTTTTCTCTTATTGTGTTTCCCCGACAACACAATCACCATAATTAAAAAGACGTTTACGACTAATTGAAACACTTAGAAAGTGTATTTTATTCTAGAAACGCAAATAATGTATGTATAAATTAAACTATTTTTGTCCTGTTATCCAGACTTTGTTAAAGGAAGATACATCAGTTTACTTATGAGATTTCTTACCTTTGTTTTTATTTTACTATTTGTGAATGTTCGTGTCGTTGAGCCATTCCACGTCTGACTTTGTGAACATTGTTCTGATTCGGTTTCTAATTTTATGACAATATTGTTTGTGTGTGGATCTTTTTTGTTATTGAAATCATGGTTTTTATTTTTAAGAAATCAAATACGAAAGCAGCGCTGATGTATCAATTAAATAATAGTAACTTGCTTAAAGAATCAACGAAATTCTAGTGCAAAAGGGAATAATAGAAATGTAGATTATGGTGTATTTTAGATTACAATGATAATACTTATTTATAAGTTCATATATATATATATATATATATATATATATATGAATGTATTTAAGGGTCAGCTATTGTAATGGAACTTAAGAGGCATTTTATAAAAATTATTTTAGCTGTATACAAGATTTTCGTTTGTGCTTGGTTATTAATAAGAAACCACGTCATTTGAAAATGATGGTTACTTACAACAGCCAATATCTAGTCTCTCTATGATGTTCTTTTCACTATAATTGTATTTTAAAAAATAAATAATAATTTGACTTTAGGCCTTACGAAATTCGTGTTAGCCTCTGATAGAGTTTGATATGCTTAATCTAGATTCTGATAGGAGTGCTATAGTTTATCGGACTATCAAACTTTTCGATACATCATCATTGAAATTTGGGAAAAAAGTTCAGTTTCTTGGGAAAACGCTTGTTCAGTTTCCCACAACCGAAGTGCGTTTTTTGTTTCATTTGTAATGTTTGTGAAACTGTAATTTTTCTATTCTTCGGATCTTAGATTTTTAACATAATAGCATTGCTTTAATTTACCATAAAGCAAACTTATTGTTGTATGACTACCATAAGAATAACTTCCGTTTATATGAATGAACTTGCCAGTTACTATAACAACGAGATAGGACCCTTTTACTATGGGAGTGCTTGAAAAGATGCATTCACTTTGACGTACATAGTGAATTTTAAGATGAGGATATTTTCTGCGTTCAATTTGAATAGATTGTAAATTGAAACGATTTTTCCCGATGCAAAATACAACATGATTGTTAACGTCACAGCTGCATACAGTCTCTTTTCGATTCCTACTGTACTGGCAACAGACTGATTCAGGTGTGGAGGAAAAATTGCAGTAGAGTTATTCAAGTAAACCTTTTTAAATTAAAAAAAAATTATATCGCTCATCGGAGTTTCGTTCTCAGTCAAATAATGATTAATTTCCTCTAAGAGACTATTAATCGAAAGATATTTTATTCCTACACTTT
Source organism: Nephila pilipes (assembly GCA_019974015.1). Classification (NCBI taxonomy): domain Eukaryota; kingdom Metazoa; phylum Arthropoda; class Arachnida; order Araneae; family Nephilidae; genus Nephila; species Nephila pilipes. The sequence goes on along the minus strand of BMAW01123261.1, from coordinate 22,454 downwards.
TATTTTTTTCCCCCAACAGTCATTATTTTCTTTCGAAAATGAATTAATCCTTTCTTTCATAAATTGATCGAATAAAAAATAATTTAAGACTAGAAATGTGAAAATTAATTTTCTTATTCATTATGTCCTTTTGAATTGGTTTTAAACATAAACATCAATTGAATTGAAAACAAACTCAACTTATATTTTGTGCGAGCGAATAATTTTACTGCACATATGTTTCATAAATATTTTTTCATCGTGGAAGTCTAATATGAATGTATCCATACAGTGTTTGTTTAATATGTTATCAATGTATTCATGTATTCCGTAATGATATATTAATGTTGTAGTTTAGTACATTTTGTGCAGATTTCGCGACCGAATAATTTTACTATACATATGTTTCGTAAATGTCGTTTCAATGTGGAAGTTTAACATGAATGTACCTATACTGTGTTTGTCTGAAATGTAATCAATGTATTCCGTATTGATGTATCAATGTTGTGGTTGAGCATATTTGTATTTTGAATATATTATACGTATATGTTTACTTTGATGTTAACTATACACTGCTCACTTCATCAAATTATGTCATAGCTACAAATCCATTATTGCTTGTCATTTAAAAAAGAGTGCCATAAAATTATCGATCATATTTTAATTTCCCATTATTTTTAACGATAATCACTAACATCTTATTATTCAACAAAATACTTTCTGCAAAAGATCCTTAATTTGTATTTCTGTTTGAACTATTCAGAGCAAGTCAAATTCATTATGAAATTTTTTTAATGTTTAATTCTGAAAGACTTTCTGTAAGCTTTATAGATATGGTAATACCATTACCCATAAAAATAACTCTATTTTTAAATATTAACTTAAACTAATTTCTAAGATAACTTGACTATTTTCACTTCATTGTTTATCCTATCGCTATCTTGTCACTACAATCACAACATAAAAACTTCTAAAGTACAAAATCAATACCAACTTCTGACAATAAAAAGAATGAAAGCAAACGATAAATTATTGAAGTAGAATATTTTGTTCCGATATTAAAATGTAAGCACACGAAAGCTATTGTTGTTGTAAAATAAAAATCTTTACTTATTAATCTATTCTCAACTTATTACTTATTAATTTATGTACTTAGTAATCATAATTTTTCATTAAACCATCGAAGACTTATAAAATTTACAAGATGTACAGAGACTTACAGCTTAGTAAAACAGGACGAACTGGGAAACATTATCGAACAAGTAAAAAACGTTTTATATATAAAGTTCCGACAATTTTATGAAATTTTCAACAAAATCAATATTTTAGTCGAAACTAAAATAATTCATATCCAAATTTTCTAACTCGTTAAAAATATTAGGCATCGAATATTTGAGTAAATTACTTATATAAAGATGATTTACCTTTTCTTCTTGAAAAGATAAATCATTACAATGCTTCAAATTATATAATTTTTGAGTTTTCCGTTAAACATTAGAGAGCCTATTCGTCGTTTTTACAAGGAATAGGCCCTATAATGCCTTAGATAATTTATGAGAATTTGATAAATATTACGCTAGAAAAGATAATATTTTAAAATTGTAAATAAATGCACCACGTAATAGATAAAAATAAATTTAGAATTACTTATTGCGTTTTTCTCAAAAAGTGTTATTTAAGGATTCTGGCACTTTTTACTTTATCCACAGTATTGATATTTTCTCATTATGAAATTTGGTTATTTCCTACACAATGGACATAAGTTTTTTCTAATAAACATTCACAAGTTTTAAGTGTTGCACATTATTTGTATAAAAATTAAGGAAAATTTGATTCACAAAATTTAAATTTGAAAACTACAATTTGTTCAGTATATAGAATGTTATGATTGAAAGTATTCAGCAAATTTTTGAAGTTATGAATCCAGTGGATTTTATGCAAGGATATACTTAAAAGTAAGTACACGACTAACGGATGTAAATACAACTATAGATAATGAATTACTCGTACATAATTGTTTATGTATATAAATGTCTTTCTGTATAACATAAGCAGATGCTTGATATCTTTGACTTTTAGTGCTTGTATTAAAAAGGAGGAGATTATTTAAACTTAGTATAAAACTCATTTGTCAAAAGCCTCTAACTTACTTTAACATAAATATCGAGGAAATAAAAATGTTTATTTTATATCTGAATCAACTTATGATTTTTTAAGAAATTAATTTTAAATAACTCTATAGCAACATAATAGAGCCCTTGCAATGAAACCTTTCTCTGGCAAAACAAAAATGATTTCATACTATGCTCGATTCAGCAATTCAATTTTCTTTTTTATATATACGTTAAGCTTAAAGAAAAATTGTTGGGGAAAAATTCGTTCTCTCCATTTTTAACATAATACATTGAATTGAGATCAATAATTTATTGGCACTCTTTAAAACTTGAAAAACCCAGTCTGGTGTTTTTTAAGAAAATGTTATATTTTTGGATTCCACTTTTAAGTTCCTTGTATGCCAAATAAGTTTTATTTGAAGAGTGGTTTGATGTTTAAAGTTCTAAATATGTGGCATAAACATCGTGAAGTAAGTATTATTTTTAATACACGCAAACGGTATGTATTTTGATACAGCAGCAAACAAAATCAAAAGATGATGTTCTGGTGATAAATGCCGATGCTAACAGGAGTCAAGATTTTCGTGGGTAGCGCAATTGGCGTTTTACATTAGATATCCGTCTTCCCGACTTGATAGAGCTTGTCGTTTCTATGACAACGCACTTCCTCTATCTTTTAAACAGAGAAAGAAATAAATGAATTTTACTGAAACTAGTTTAGAGGTATATTTCCTTGTGAATGTGTTGTCTCATTCCTTATCAATAATAAAACTTTACAATTAGACAATTAGAGAATAAAATCGCTCGAACAATGGAATCTAACTTGGTACAGTGTTGCGCAAGCAACATGAAGCAAGCTTTGCCACCAAAGAGAAAATGTGTTTTTTTCTTCTTCATAAAAGTCTTTACAACTGAATAATGTCACTGAGGATCAAACATTGAAATTTTTTGCGTAATATTCTGCATAACAAGAGACAATAAGTATGCGTTAAATATTCCCTAAGAAATAAAATTTTTTGTATAATTTCACAATAGAATTTACGTTTATCCATAAAAGGAGATACATTATTTAAAATATTTGAATACCATTTAAGATAGTCAGTATTAAAATTCAGGATTACATTCTAACTATCAAGAATTATTTTTTATTTTAATATAATTTCTTAAATTATTACATGAGGTAAGAGTCTTGAAGATGTCTGTTTTGTATAACTTTGAAATAGTATTTATAATTCAGCTTTTTCTTGAAACAACAACAAAACACTGAATTTAGTTACATTACATTCTATAAATCGTGATTGAAAACCAAAATTATACTGTTAACACTAACCCAATCAAGAAATTCTAGATAGTCTGAAATTTTCAACTTTAAATTGAACAACTTCAAAATAGTATTGATAACAAACTGTTTACTCGCACTGCAACAATCGTGACTCAAACATGAAGTTAATAGAGAAACCATTGTGTATTACGAATAAAGATGAAAAAAGAAAATATAACGAATCGATACTTTGGAAATGCTTATGTGGAATTAAAAAAAAATTGCTTATAAAACGAAACTTTATTTTTATGATTATATCCTAATTAATCCCTTGAAGCTGTCCGTAACCAAGTATACAACCTTAAATAAAACACATAATGAATAAAATTAAAAAAAAAAAATCTAATTAAACTTTTATTTTAAGATGGGCTAAAAGGTGCAAAATAATTTTTTGAAAAATAAAATACTATTTTTATATAATTTTTAAAATTTTCAGGCACTTCATTAATATACATTGAGGTAATTACCGATATATTAAGTACCATGGCTACTTACTTCAAAAGAAGTATTAATAAAAGCTCTTATAATTTATTTAAATTTGACATAATTTTTTTCATTCCTTTTAGTCCATTTCTATATAAAAACTTTATTTAATTTTTTCACTTATATTTATTTAATTCTTTTTATTTTAGAAACTTAATGAAAAACAATTACGTGAATTATACGTGTGCGCAAAATTTCGAATGAATTAGATGCTGGTAAGTTCAAGGCCTCTCTCTCTCTAAATCCGTCATTGCTTGAGCATACTATAGTATTGTATAGTCATTGAAGTTATTTACGTATACAAAATCAAACTTTCAACTCGATTGGGTGATAGGAAGTGGATTAAAATTCGAATACAAAATTTGAAACAAGGGCTGGATTCCCAAGATTCCTCCAAATCCGTAACGGCTTCAGCATATCATGTATCGTATTGTCATCAGAATTATATGTGTATGCAAAATTTCAACTCGATCGGATCATAGGAAGTAAGTTAAATAGGGGATTTTGAAATCTCTTTGAAAAGATATACATACATATGAACACAACAAGTTAAATAAAATGCATAAACTTGAAAACTTTCTAACAATTTTTTTGTTTCAGAAATATTGATATACAGTTACATTTTAACGAGAAGAAAGTCCATTTGAAGATTATAAATTTTTTTCTTCTTTCGATTTCATCTCTCTCTCTCTTTCTCTCTTCACTTTTCTTTCATACATAATTTTCTGAAATTAAGAAATGTAATGAAACTTTCCCTCTTCTTCTCCATGTTTGAGAACATGAGCTGTAGCAAAATTTGAGCATTAGAATGGTCTAATTAGTTTAATTTCAGTTTTAATTTTAATCCATTTTGAAGTTGTTTTCTTGATTGAATTCAGATACAGTTACGTTGTTCTTTTCAATGTTCTGAATAATTTACGTTCCATTGCGGTATTCATAGTCTGTTAGTTAGATCCTAATTTTAGCCCCCACCCTTGGTGACGAAGAGAAAAATGGTACTCTTTCTCAGCCTCTCGCCTTTTAAGTGCTATTAGAGTCATTTGTCTCGGCAGGCTAAAATATGATTTAATCAAGTCTGTTTTAAAAGTAACGAGAATAAATGAATAAAAAATGTTCGTACAGAAAAAATGTGGTACAATAGTCAACCAACTTGAAACTGAGTGGCAGAAAAAAGTGGCAGATTTTCATAGCAGTAGAAAATATACCTTTCATAGCAGTAGTCTTGTGGTGTAGTTTAAAATCCACGTCGATTTTAATAATATAAATTAGAATTTGTGTCATTCTTTATGGTAGACGCACTATATCAAGCTATAAAATGAAAATTACTGTTCCACGATGCCGTGAAAAAAATCTTTTAATGATGCATCTGTGAGTTTCGTTCAAATGTTTCCAAAACTGAGAAGTCTCTTTATTGTATGCTCCCATCTTCTACCATGTAGATATATTTTCGGATTTTGTATGCATATTTTCGTTCTATTAGATTAAAAATGTGCTTAGTTATGTTAAAACTGGAAAATTGCTCTATTGTAACTAAATTTCGTGACTATTTTTGCGGGATAAGACAAGGGAAGTATAAAAATATTTCAAGGGGCTTAAATTCAAAGCATGTTATATGGAAACCTCCAGTTCCTTAGAAACCACGAAAGTAAAACTTCTAATGCCTTTTTTTAACTAGTTCAGAAAAAAGGCGATGTTGCATGTTAGGATCCACCCTAAAATAGTCGAATTTGAAGGAAAGGAATGGAACTGGAAATTTTTTTCCATCTCGGACAACCTCGGCTCATTTCGGGCGGAGGAGAGGCAGCCTTCAAGTAAGTGCCAAAATAAGTATACAAGGAACCTTGGGTAGTGTCCATTAGCTAGTGCTAGTTTTTTAAATTGTCCTGCCAAGACAGAAGCACACACAGATCTTGGAAGGTGCGTCTTCTGCTCTTGGGAATCAAGACCAAGTGATTTAGAGTCTCTCTGTGAGAATGTTGGAAAGGGTGGATACGATGGCAAACTTCGTGTGTGCGCTTCGCAATCGATGGAGGACCTCAGTGATATCTATGAAGTGAGATATGTTGCAGACTCTGCTCTTTAGGTAGGACTTCTCAAAGATTGTTATCATAGTTCACTCAAATAGGTGTGTTCATTCCGTCAATCGTATTGGTGGTTCAATGAGTCGAGTGTTTGCTAATTTTCCATCTCAGTCAAATAGTTGTAACTAATATACAACTAATTTAATCAACATATATTTTACAGTAAAACGTTTTCATCTGGACACTCTTGTGTCTCGAAGATCTCTGCCAAAGTCAGTACAAATAGCGCCCTCTAACAATGAGTGGCTTCCTCTATCAAAGAGTGGGTTCGACCAATCTCCCCACTTAAACTTCAATGAAGTTTACCTTTAACATAATCAAATATCACATATAATAAGATAATACTATCTAAATTCTACAAAATAAAAAAAAAAAAACTTAACTATCACATGTTATCTATAATACTGAATTATAAAGTTGGTAAAAAATATAATTGGAATTAAAGTTCAAAAAAAAATAAGAAAAGTTCAGTTTTTAGTTAAGTCCTGTAACTGCAGGGTTGTCTGGAATAGGAAATGAAACTAATTTGTTGATGGTTCGTCGTAGGATACCTAACGAGGTCTTTACTTCAGCTACTCTCCCAGTTCCATCAGGAAAAACTTTTAAAATGCGGCCCATGGGCCAGTCCAAGGGCTTGGTGTTGGAATTCTTTAGTAACACAAGCCGATTCATCCTGAGGTTTGGGCTCTGGATATTTCCCTTAGAACGGGTTTAAAGGTGATGCAAGTATTCGGTGTACCACCAATTCCATAATTTGTCTTGAAGGCTCTGAATCAGTTTCCACCTGGAATGAAAGGATAAAGCATCCGAAGCAGTATATGGTTCAGGAAAAGGTAAAATAGAATTTCCAATCAAAAAAGTTCCGGAGTTACAGGATTAAAATTATTGGGATCTGAAGATAGAAGTGTTAATGGACGAGAATTCAAAACTGCTTCAATTTGCGTAACAAGTGTAATTAACTCTTCAAAGTTCATGATAGCTGATTTTGTTACCTTTAACAAAATGCGTTTCATCGATTTCATGTTTTCCTCCCACAATCCACCGAAATGAGGAGAGCAAAGTGGAATAAATTTCCATTGGATTCCTTCTTATGCACTAAATCGTTGAACTGTGATAGATTTACATAGTTCATTCCAATTATTGAGGATTTTTCTTGCACCCTTGAAATATGTCGCTTTGTCACTCCAGATGATGGGCGGTTTGTTCTCCTTGCGATAAATCGTCGCCGACATGCTAGAAAGGCTTCTGTTGTTAAATCAGAAACAACTTCAAAATGCACAGCCTTTATTCAAAAACAGATGAAGTTGGCAATATATGATTTTGTAGTCACTTTTGATCTCTTCACATTTGGTTTTATGATAATGGGACCCACACAGTCCAGTCCAACCCTTTAAAAAGATCTGGGAGGCACAATTCTGTCTCACGGTAAATCTCAAATCATTTAATTTATTGTTTGGCTTTTTGGTTTTTTTATGTAAAAACTTCTTAATATTTCTCCCGTTTCACGATCGAATCATATTTTTAGATTAAGAAAGCTCTTTGATAAAATTGAAATACAAATTCGTTTATGTTCTTTAAATGTGAAACCAGAAACGTATAATAATATGTTAATCCCTGTATTATTCAGAGTTATTCCAAATGATTTAGTATAAAAATACAGTCGTAATAACGATGACCAATCATGTTTTGATGTTAATAAATTTTTGGATTTCCTCTGAAATGAAATACAATCTCGTGGTCATAGTTGTACTCGCATGTTTAAAGATGCATTTGTTGCTTAAGTTTCGCACGCTAATGTAGTCCACCCCGGTAAACCTTTTTTCGCATCCTTTTTAATTGCAGTCTGTTCAACTTCATGTAACTTTTATTATGTATCATATTTATACAGACCTTTTAGTTTTACTAATTTCAGGAAACTACCCAAACACCCATTTTTAAGTTCGTTAGTACTATAATTTGTTAGCATTACAATTTAATATTAAGCATCTGGCGAAATAGCAGAATTCCGAAAAATAGAAAAAATTAGTTTATTATTAAGATATATATATATATATAGCAATACAGTGATGGAAATATGTATATGTCTAAAATTAAAGTGATCTAAATCTAAGTGATGTATATGTCTAAAATTAAAGTATTCACGCATATTTTTTTTATTCTACTCAAAACAAGCTCAAGAGGCGGATGTCTTATTTTCTGATTCAACGTTTTGTATGTATTTAAACTTGTTAAATAATGCAATTAAAGAAGATGCAAAATAAAAATATGGATCTGAACAATCGCAGTGACTACATTGGGTCCCTTCCTTTATTTCACATCACTACACTTTTTCTACAAGCAAAACAGCTTACATATGATGTAAAAAAAAGCCGTAATATAACTTGTTATACATACTCTATTAACAATGACACGAGTTAGACGAAGATGAGCTAACACGCACCATAAAAAGCAACCCTGGTCTTCATTTTGAATATTTAAAATAGCTTTCTTCCTTCTCATTTTGGTGGAAGAGCAATGTAAGATGCTGTTATTAAGGGTTTGTAAATATCGGTCTTAAATTCGTTCTTCTTGAAACTCCCAACCGGAGCCTCTATTTTTGAACTTGTTACTTGATGCAATAACCTTAAGAGAATATATATATGTAACAATTAAATAATTATTAAAAGCACATAATAAATAAGACGAGAGAATAAATATCTCATAATCAATACAATCATGAATATAATTAATATCCAAAGGAACACAAACCTGAATTTTAGTGGTTAAAGATATTTTGAATAAATTGAACAAAATGTGTCGGTAAATGAAAACTATGTAAAAATTTCAAAAGATCTTCACAGCTAGACCACTAACTAGCTGTCTTTGTAATCCTAATGTTGTGTGGTGGATTTGTTTTTCAATTGAAAATTCCATGAAAGTTAATAGCCCTTATGTTTAAGACTACAATTTCTAAAATGTCACAAATCTAAAAGATTTCAGATTAAACTCTCACTCCTTAAGATGTGAATATCAAAAATTCATTTAAATCACTTTATAAATTATAGATCCTAGTAAGAAAATTGTCACAAAATAAAGAAAATCTTTTTAAATGTCAAATTTGATTTACATAAATCATATTTCAATATCCTCCAGAGTCCTCTAACAACTCCGCGTGCGAAATCTTAAATACATATCAATATGGACATCATATAAATTATTATGAATATATTTTTTCAAAACATCCATTGGATAATCACACTCTATATAATATCCTACAAATTTCTTAATATTATTGAATCTGTCGTTATCTTTAGTAGTTAGCGATTTATTACGAAGCTAAAAAGTTTAAAATAATGCTTCTGTAAATGGAAATGTGAATATTACTCTCCCAGTAAGGCATTTTAATTACTTTATATTCAAATGCATCTCTTTTATCATATAAATTACTATAAACGTGCTATCCTTTATCTGTAGTTCCGTATATAGATATTCAGCCTTACTTGCATCAGAAAATTTGTCTGTAATAAAACCAAGTAATTATATATATATATATATATATTCAATGATACATTTAAAAAAAAATAATGAATTGAATAAAAACCTAATCACATTTGATATAGAGTAATTATAAAATATATTACCTGTACATATTTTAAAGTCGTTTCAAAACAAAATTATTTCATTCTTAGAACAGAGTAGTTAATATATTTTATAAAGAATCATTAATGAATTTATTACCTTTGCGATGCTTGTTTGAATGTCTAGAGATTCTTGATCTAAAGTAATATCACACTTTGATCTAAAGTATGAAGTACAGGTTTCTCAAAGTCCTCTGTCGTAATTTTTCGGCTGAAGCGAACAACAACTATTGAGATACATTTCACATCTTGTTATGAAGATGTTATTTTCTTTAAAATTTTTAAGCTATGAAGACTCATAGTCAAGTCTTTGGATGTTAAAGGATCTGGAAAGAATGTGTGGAATTCGAAAATGTCTAAACACGCTTTTTTTAGTTATTCAGTTAGCGGATGAAAATATTCGTTTTCTTGATGAAGCTATACAAGTTGAAGAATCCAGGGCCACACATTAGAGAGAGATACAGAGACCGACTGAGGAACCGTATGAGACACGGAACAGTGCAGACGCTCGATACCGCCTCTTCTCAGATTTTTTATATACTGACTAGAAATAAAATTATCCCATCAGCTCTTATTAGAGCTTTTTTACGAAGATAATTTTTCTCCTCCTTTCTCGCCTAATCGATCCGGAAACGAAAACCGAATATGGAAATTGTCATGGATTGCATATCTCCTAACAACTCAAGGCCTACAACCCCAAACCAGGACCTCATAAAGGAAACCTGTGAAACCCTTGAGGCTGTCCAAAGGAAGATTAAGCGACTTGTCCACTTCAGAGACGAAGCGCAAGCCCTAATAAACTCCAATAACTCCATCATGACCACTGAGAAACTGACGAGCAATTCCAGTAATATCAACTGCTGCTGTCCAAAGCGCAAGATGATTAATGTGCAATACTAATTCACTTCAAACTTTTACACTGAACAATAACTTTAATCTAATCGGCCTCAGTCTCTGTTCCTGGAATGCGAAAGGAGTACAATCTCGTATTTTTGAATTACGAGATTTCGTACAGAAGCATGCCCCCGATATTATTTTATTACAAGAAACACACCTGAGACCAGAAAACAACATTTACATAGCCAACTATACACCTTACAAAAATGACAGACTTCACCAAAACATCAAGAGGCACCATGATTTTTGTTAAAGCCTCCCTGACACACCACCACCTATCTTCACCAACATACCGAAGCTACAATATTTATTCTCCCCCCCCCACCTGTTACAATAGCCTCAATATATATTCCCCCTTCCTCTCACCCAAACTTTTTTACCACTGACATTAAGAAATTAATTAATATTAATAACAGTAGCATAATTTTTGGTGATTTTAACGTCAAACACCAAAGTTGGAACTGCAACACAAACTCCAGCTCTTTTAAATTTCACCAACTAACATGACATTACCATCGCATACCCACCCACACAAACAAGATACGGAACCAACACTATTGCCTTCGCACTCATTAACAATTTCAACTATAAACACAAAATCATCTCTATCCCAGAGCTCTCTTCAGATCACGACCAGTAATCCTAGAATTCGACTTCACTACAACACACAACATTAATAAACGTGCTACTATTACTTCATGGCCTAAATTTAAAGAAGAAATCAACAACACTATCTCATTTAATAACTACACAAATATTAATTCCCCTTCAACACTTGATCAAAAAATCACAGACCTAACAAACGACATTATTTCAGCATACAAAAAAGCATCCACTCCAGTCACTACTAAAAACGAAAGATACACTCCCCCCAACATCAAACAACCCATCAGATTCAGAAACAAAACCAAAAAACTATTTCAAAGAACACTTGATCCCACCTTAAAAACTGAAGTCAACAGAATTCAAAACATAATTAAAAAAGAAATACACACATTTACACAAAACTCAAGGACACAAGCATTACAATCCCTAAACACACACGATAATTCAATTTGGAAGATGACAAAGTCACTTAAAAACAAACGCACCCCCCCCCTCTCACCACTAACTCTAACTTCACAGCTGACTCAGATGAACAAAAGGCAAATCTCCTCGCAAACACACTCGCTCAAAATTTCACAGAAAACCCACGCCCTCCAAATTATAACACGAACATCGACGAAACAGTCTCAAACACATTACAAAATTTTTTCAACAACCCCCTTCCTCTCCCCTCTTGAAAAAGTCTGGCCTGATGAAATTATACAATATATCAACAAAATTGCTATTAATAAAGCCCCTGGCAAAGACGAAATCACCAATAAAATGCTTAAAAACTTTCAAACTTATTTTTTTACTAACCTACATCATTAACACCATTCTTAAACTTTTCCAATACTAAAACCGGGAGAAAATCCCCACCTACCTGACAGCTACCGACCAATAGCATTACTCTCCTCCATTGGCAAACTCACAGAATCTATTCTCCTAAAACGATTAAACGAACATATTGACAATATCAACATTAGAAATCCAAATCAATATGGCTTTACTAAACACCTTTCTACCCCACACCCACTTCTAAAACTAACAGAGCATATATCTTCAGGATTGGAAAAAAGTAAAACAACAGGAGCAGTATTTCTCGACATACAAAAAGCTTTCGATCGAGTCTGGATCGAAGGCCTTACCTACAAAATGATCAAATACTCTTTCCCCACACCTCTCATTAAAATTATTTATTCCTATCTCAAAAATAGAAATTTTCAAGTAAAAATCAACACCACACTCTCGAAAATTCAAAATACACAAAATGGAGTAGTACAGGGAAGTTTTATCGGCCCCCTTTTGAACAACATTTTTCTTAATGACATACCAGAATACAGTTTAACAACACTTATCATGTAAGCTGATGACACAGCAGTGTTAGCAAAATTCAAAAACACTAAAACAGTCACCCTTGCACTCAACAAACACCTAAATCTCCTCTAAACTTATTACAATGATTGGAAAATTAAGATCAATGTTGAGAAATCAGCAGCGGTCTTATTCACCAGGAAAAAAAAAAAAAAAAAAAAAACATGCCTCCCCATATTATACAATACACAAATACCATGGTCTCAGTCAACAAAATATTTAGGACTAATACTTGATAAAACTCTCACGTGGAAACAACATATAATACACACGCGAGAAAAATTCCGGAAAGCTCGATGCAAAATTTATCTCCTTATATGCCGGAATTCTGAAATGAACTTAAAAAACAAGTTGCTTCTGTACACTTCTGTTCTCAGACCCATTCTAACCCATGCAAGCCCTATCTGGGCGTAAGCGGCAAACACAAATATTAATTTGCTTGAAATTTTCCAAAATACCACTTTAAGAATGATTACTAAAGCAAACTGGTACACCACAAACAATGAAACACTTCAAGCTACTAAAATTCCTAACTTCAAAAAACACATTCGAAAAATCGCCAAATTTTTTTTCTCCAACTTAAACCTAACTAATAATTCCAATATGATAAATCTTGAAAATTATACTCCAAGAAATAACTCTAAAAGACCTAGGAGAGTTCTCTTAGACTCCTACCCCCCCCCTCCTCCTAATTTTTATTTTTACTTGAATTTAACTTTTAATTTTTCATTCACTTCTCATATTTCTACTTATTTTCCAAATTCAACGCCGTATACGCCCAAACATCCAAAACACACCCACTGATACTAGCAACCCAACACGGGCAGCCAATAGGACAGCTCCCCTCCGCTTACAGTGAACCAATAGGAAAGAAGCTTTCAGCATCCCTCCGGAATGAGTTCTATACCTTCAAGAAGCTACCCTGTACTGGTCGCCATGTCGACCAATCAAAGAGCGAGCTCTGATCCCCAAGTCAGAATGTTTTAAAATCAAGTCACAACCAAGTTTCGAAATATGCTACCGACCTGAGCTTGAAGGCCGTTCTAAGTGACCGGCTATGGCTCTGGAAGGTTGTATTGTGCTCGCTGAGGAATTTTCTTTGTCATTTAAGGAATTGTAAGATAGAAATAAAAATCGGAGTCGTTAATTTATGGATCTTTGAATGTCGAACAAAATTATCCTTTCTATTGAACTTTTTTCAATATATTTCACTCTGAAATGATGCTGAATTGGCATGAATCGAGATCTCATGTCTTTTCAAAATGCGATGATTCGTGAATGTTTGATTGCATTTATTGCCAGATAATGTACCCCGCAGAACATCACCGAAAGGCTTATATACCTCTGTGGATAAATCATCGAAATCTGCAAAGGCTAAAACTTCGTTGTTCATAGAAAAACCGGCCTCTTCAAAAATTGTTTTGATAAGCATTGGGAAGAGCTCAAGTGAAAAGTGTGGACAGAATACAAATACTTTTCCATCATGTGAGGCTTGATCAATCGCTACAAATTCTCTCACAAAGGTTAACCATACTGAATGGATGAGAGTAATTCTGTGTTTGGTAAGTATGATAGACCCTGTCGCATCGATTTTGTATTGACGCAAATGAATTCCAGCAACATCTGAAACAACGGCATTGTTAGAACAACCAAGATAGACATGATTCTCAGAAAAAGTTTCTAGTTTAAATAAAGAATGCTTTTTGCTGTCTTTGTCAAAACACATTTTTTACCGAAGCATCGGAAGTAACAAGAGGTGCAAGACGTTTCATTGTCATCTATATTAATTCAAATTTACTAATCAAGAAAAAGAATCATTTTAGAAACTAGTAATATATTTCAAACATGACATTTTTTTTTTTATCGTGAAGCACTGTATTACGAGTTAGAGCTTGAGAAGAAACGATGCTTACGGGGAATAATTCGATATAAAAACCAACGTTTTTATATGGTGGCAAAGTTTATTAGAGAAAATTATTGAAATATTAGTTAAAACTGTTAGTTATTTTTAACTTCAAAATTTACTTAAAAAAAGACATTTGTGAGAGTATTAAAAAATTCATAATACTCATAAAATCAAAACATGCATTTGAAAGTTTGTAAGTCATTCTATTAAAAAAAGAATGGGAACCAGAATTCAGAAAAAATTATTGTGATAAGACATGGCGCCAAATATTGGAATCTTTCTTTCTTGCCAATGATTACTGACTAAAAGTCAGCAACCCTTACTATCTCGGAGATAGTAAAGGGGAGATAGTATCTCCCCTTTGTGAGTACAAAATGTTTACGATACACCATGCTGCGTGGGGAGTGCCCGGTGCTCCCAGAGGGGGAAAGAAAATTTTTCCTCAATCCTAAAAGCGCGGAGAGGAAAGAATATTTTGACTTATTAAAACTATTGAAATATTAGTTAAAACTTGTCGCAAACATCTAAATATTGCATTGTTAGGCGAGTACGAACGATACCCAAAATTTCAAAGCTCTAGCTTGATGGGAAGTTGGTTAAATTAACGATCGAAAATTTGATGACACACACACACACCAAGTGAAATTCAGAAAAACGTTGTAAAAAAAGCAAGTGAGTCAAATGAGATGATAAACTCAAGCTGATTAGTTCATTTTCATGACGTCATTATACATGCGACTGATTGGCAAAAAAAATATTAACGTCACTAGTCCTACAACAAATATTAAAACCAGTTCTTCCAACAACAGCAAAATAAATAGATGCGTTTTTTAACATTGGTTTAAGAAATTATATCCACCTTCGTATCTTAGTTACATCCATATATGTAAAGCTGTTTCAAAATTGCATCTGAGCGAAAATAATTTGTCGACAAATTAATTATTTAGTTTTCTTTTAGTTAAAAATTTAACTGTTTACACGCTATCCTGTTACGAGAGATCGTGCGCGGAGGGAAGGGAAAGCAGTGTCAGTGATGAAGGAGTTGAGCGGCATTACCCTCCTATACTTCAGGCGTAAACCAAACGCACCTCAGATCTAGAGCCCCCATTTTCTACCTATTAGTATCTCCCTCTTAAATTCTACATCATGCTTTCACGTGATTACATCCATATCGAGTCCCCCCCTTTTTTTTTTAAAAAAAAAGAAGCATCTCATCTATTTAAAAAAAATTAAATAGCAATCAGGATGCATTTATATCTTTTTGAAGAAATAAATTGTTGCGAAATTATAATAAATAAAGGCACAAAGAAACACTAAAGAGAGAGAGGAAAGAAACTATACCAAAATTCAATTATTGCTCTTTATTAACTTCTTTTCATAAATAAAACAAAAAGCGGAAAGAAGAAAAGGTTACAGCTGAAAAAATAGTAGTTATATATTAAACAAGATTTTAACAATAATCCAACAGAATCAGAGATTGGCGTCGGGGACGGCGGTGAAGGGGTTGACAGGAGTAGACTCCATGTTGAAATACACGAAGAGGGCGAACACTACAAGCAGGAGTAGCCCTGCGATCTTGATGGTGGGGGAAAGTAGGTTTTTTTCTGGTTCACAAGGTGGAGGGGCGGCTTGAGTGACGATGTCGTCCACACTCAGAGGCTTGCTAGAACCGTAACTGGAAGACGAGGAGTACCTGAGAACAAAGACGTATATGCACAGTCCTTCACAGCTTAATTTTAAAATTAGTAAAGTAACTTTGATGCATAAATAAAATTTCTTTCATGAAATGTTCCCTAGTTTAAATAGAAAATACTTTTACTAATTCCAACAGGTATTTTTTTTGTGGGAAAAAAAAAACCCGATTGAAAAACGGAATAACTATTTATCAGTCATTAATGTGAAATAATCTGTTGAATTGAGCGTCTTAGCTTTGCTCAAGCAAGCCACCTTCTTTAAAGGTGGTAAAGGTTTAGGCGGGTCGCCGAAGCTGCTTATGGCAGTTGGGCTTAAGATTAGTCAACCTCCCGTTTCACATTACTGACTCTTCACTGTCCGGGGTAGGAGCCGCGCTCTTCGATTGAACTTTGTAAATTACGAGATAAAGTGACGACCGAGAATATTCTTTAAGTGAATGATACTCATACTTTTTCTTTAACGTATCTTTAAAATATGATCTTAAATCAGACGAACTCCTTAATCACTTCAAAATACTATGTTTCTGCGAAGCGGGGTTTTTCAAATCTTTTTAGGATCATACTGATGTGTTTGAAGCGTGTGAACATGTATTAAAAAGACTTCGAATTTCGAGATAGTCAGTTGACTCAGCTTTGAAATTGAGAGATCTTTAATTCTAATTTCCAATCGGTTAAGTTGAAATTTTCACCATTTCATATACCGCCTTCAAAACATTTTTTAATACTTCCCTATACTATAGTACTGTGTATGCATGCCATTGTTCATAGCATCATACGAAGGGCATAATAATTTATTCTGCGAAGGGGAATATGTTGTTTAACATTATACACTAAAACTTTTTGTATTACAATAATACAGCGAGTCATTCAAATGATTTGTATTTGCAATGCTAACTCGTTTACATTTTAAAAATTGAGACACATTCAGTTAGTGTGATTACACAGTTTTAAAATAAAATTCAAAACCGGTTTTGTAAAAAAAAAATACGAAAATTAATACATTTATGTAGAAAACTTAAAGAAATTTATTTCTTAAGTATATAACATATATGCATAAGTACAAGGTCGATTCAAAAAGTAACATATGTTAGCAAGTAAAGGTCCAATGATCATTCCCCCCTATTCTAACAAGTCCATGTCCTTTACATCTCATCGCCTGCTTTGTAAGAAATTCATTTCCAGCAACCTATTGTTTTAATTTGTTTAGTTTTTGGTGTGAAATGATGAAATCCTGTTTCATTGATGGGATGCAAAATGACAACGACCACCTGGCAGAAATAAAAACTGACCCATGAATCAGTGTCAAATCTGTTTTGGCGGCCTCTTTAACGGATAACCTACAATGCTGACATCATCTTGTCTCAGAAATGCTTTCCATCATCAAATACAGGTACTTTTTGAACCACCCTCGAAAATTTTAAAAAAAATTTGCCAGTACATTTACCATTTTTAGCATTAAATGATGCTTGCAAAACCACATAGAGAAGTTCTAGAGACATTATTTAATCTTGATCTTATTTTGGCTACGAATTAACCTGACCCTGGAAGTGCCTATTCCGACCTCACGATTGTCGATAGAACAGAGCGCATTTAATAAAGCACAACTGTGAGTTTCCCTCCTTCTAATACTCAACATCTTTTTTCAACTTTCACAGTGAATTTTATTCAATGCGAACCAGTTTTTTGGTACCGAAATTTTAAGTTGGTTGCCCGGACAACAGGTTTGCAATCACTAATTTCAATATTTACTAGGCGAAATAGGAAGGGGTGAAAGAAATGTAGCAAAGGTGATATATACATACGCATCGACATCACGTGACAATGGGCGTCTTCTAAGATCGTCATAGCTGAAAGAGATTTAAAAAAAAAGTACTAAGCATATTAAAATAAGTAAATAAAATTTCTTTCTAGAAATTATTTGTAGCATAAGCAAATACTTTTAAACATTTTTTTTTTAACTAATTGAAAAACGCAACTTTTATAATAGCCACGCATGGGGCTACTGTTTTAGTCAACGACCAAATGATCACTCGAGCACTTTTCAAAGTAAAATGTTTTCTGAATAAATAAACAGAGTGAATGGAGTGATTGAGTGAGTAAACCAATCAATCAGATTAGTTTTATACCGCTATCATATTATCGTTTGCTTTAATTCTAATATTTAGTTGAATAATTCAATAATAATTTATAAAAAAAAGTTCGCACCTTTGGTGGCTTTATCTATTCTCTGCAAAACTTTGCATGGAACGTTTTATTTACTTTTTTTACCTGCTTCAATACCACGGCAGCATCTGACGGGTAACGGGCAATACAATGATTATTAAGTCTGCAAAGCAAATTACCGAATTTCTTGGCTTTCCAAAGATGACAATTAGATAATTACAATATATTAATATCTGAAACAATACAGATATCTGCATTAAAATTATAGCTATAGCGGAAATTATTCATAAAAAGTAGATAAAATATTAAACAATTATTTAAAAAAACAACAACAACTCTAAACTAAGTTGGACAGAAATCCAGCAATGTGTCTTATTCATTTTGAAACACTAATATGTAATATTTCAAAAAATATCTTTAAGTTCCCAAAGGCGCCAAATATTAAAATTCCTATTCAGATATTAAAATTAAACCAACCGATAAAATTTTAAATCAGACAACAATTTATTAAAGCTGTCGATAATATTCTGTTTAGATTTTAATTATACATTTACAGCGGGTCCGAAAACTGAGAATAATAACGAATCAAAACAAACAGTTAAATTTGTTACATTATGGTGGATATGCAACTGTGTGTGTAAAATGTAATTCCATACAACAATCTTTATTTCTCGCGCACATTGTGGTTTCAGTAGGAAAAATCTGTTTAAAAAGCATAATATTAAGAGCAAAGAACACAAATAACCGGTCAATTGAAAAGTCCCCGGCCTACCATAGTAAAACACATTTTTTTGGCAAAATTAGTTTTTTTTTTAATTCAACATAATTCCCTTCAAGGGTGATACACTGATTATAGCGACAA
>BMAW01123259.1:0-10246 GCA_019974015.1 Nephila pilipes | reverse complement strand
AGGAAACATGAAGACATTGTTTTGAATTATTAAATAAAAAAAAAGTTGCTGAAGTGTATTTACTGAAACAGTTAGATTCTTTTGTGTTTCTTAGAAACTGTGTCTTTTAAGTGATCCAGAAAATAAACGTGACTCTTTAGTGGAAAAAGTGACCCCGGATAACTCTGTGTTAAAAATGCACAAAAAGAATTATGAATATATAAAGGTAGTAATAATTGTTATTAAAACATGTATTTTTCACTAAGATTCTTCGGTGGGACTGTGGGTGAAATTTTTGTGTTCCAATATAATATTTAGAATTGTATTATTGTCATTTTGTGAAGTTACTGTGGAAGTTTTGGTCAGTTTCCTTTTCTTTTTTGCATTTGAGAATCTTTGGGGTATTATATTTTTATTAGGTGGAATATCTTTATTAGTAGTTGGGAAATGTATTTCTTGTGCATTTGATATATCTGCAGCTTCTAGTTGTGGTGGTATTGATTTTAAAATCCTTTCTAACACATCACATTGCTTATCAGAGTTTAATGAATCTATTAGTTCTGAAAACTTTCGTTTTATTTCATCCTTTCTGTGCTCAAGTGAGAGGGTTTGCGATTTTTTTTTTGCTACTTCATTCAAAATTAATTCATTTTCATCATCTATAATAAGGGGAGATTCATGAGGTACTGTAGTTGTATTTTTAATATGCTGGTGTAAATAATGTATGTGTTTGCACATATTCCACCTAATTGATGAATCAATGCAGCTGCATATATATCGGCGAATGCATATATTACAATCAGTGCATTGTATGTGACATGCACAAGTTTTATTATTTTCATGTATATTGTATATTTCTGTATTACATGTTGATGAAACTGACCACCCATTCTCATTTTCTATTACTAGTAAAGATAGTGTTTCACTTGTTTTATGTCTGATTCTTAAATCCCGTATCTTACTTGTCAATTTACCTTTATTTGATGTAATTAAGCGATCTATCATTTTATCTCTTACGAATCTCATTATACCGTGAATAGCCTTGTCTAATCTCTTAACATTTTTTCCATGAAGATAAATATATTTCAATGTTCGGTGCATTCGTTCTATGTGCATGTTTGTATTAATGCCACTGTGAAGTCTATAACAGTATGCCCAGCTGGATATATTTTGTAAATAATACGTTTCAAAATAATTTGAGAATTCAATAGTGTCGGGATCTCCTTTAAGAAATTTTATTGCTGCTTCTGTCAGTGTTTGAAAAGTATAAATGTCTCGTTCTTCTAAGAGTGATCTGATAATTTTATATGTTTTTGCTTGTTTTTCAGCGCCTTTGATTTTTTTTAAATTTTTTCTCCAGGCTCTATCAATATGCCATGCACTAAAAAGACGTTTTTGTGGTACACCCATTTCAGACTTCCATGCATTAAAAAAAGATTCTGCCATATCAGACATAAAAATTTGAGGTTGTAATTGACCAATTTTTTGTTTAATACACGAAAAAAAAATTGATAGCACTGGTTGATCGCATCGATTAGAAATTAAAAAAGCACATGGGAATCCTTGGCGCAAATCGTCTATTGTTAGTAAAGTTACGAGTTCAAATCCATATCCATTTACTCCATGTGTACCGTCAATACATATACAGTCAGAACTAAATTTTTTCAGAATCTCCCCTTGTGCTTCTGTCATAATTATCAAAACAAAATCATTTTCTTTTAGAAAGGAATATTGCGTACAAGTTGATCCTTGGGTTTTATAAAATAAAATGCATGGATTTTCTGAATTTTGCATTTCACGCACCCACATATCCACACTGACCCCGTCATTTTCATGTTTCACAGAATTGGAAGCCAGATTGAAAGATTTTTCAATATTATGTAGATCTTTTTTTGTAAGTAAATGAACCCTCTCAAGCCCAGCATCAGATATGGAATTTCTAATTTCATCTAAAATATTATCTAGAGGAATTTTTGCAGCTATTTTTGAGGCAATATTTTTCCTTTCATCTGCAGTTAAAAATAAGTGACCTAAATCATTCTGGTGCCCAACATGTACTTTCTGATATGACACTATACATTTGCCATCAGTATGTTCTGTTACTTTTAATGCAGCTGGGCAATATGCATTTATTTTATTGCTACCAAGGATTTTTAAATGACGCAAACCTTTACTTTCCGACATAAAATTTCCTGAACAATGGCATCTGAAATAATAGTATTTTACACCATGTATATTAATATGCTTGGTACTATAAGAAATAAATTTTGACTTCGTATTATTTTCAATCTCTGCCTTCCATGCCAAAAAATCATTAAATGAATTCAATTCTAACTCGGTATGATCCATATCAATATCGTGAGCATTCTTAAAATGAAATATTATTTCTCGCTTTTCAAAATTACCATGACATACAAGACACACATAATTAGCATTTTGATTAATCTTAGAAGTATGAACTTTATTCTGATGACATTTAAAATTCTTTAGGTCACTAAATTTGAGATGGCAGTCCTCACACTGGTAGCCAAGTGATCGATTTTTTAATGACTCAATTAATTCAGTATTATTAGAGTGTACTTTATTTACATGGCGTTTCAAATTATATCTATTTTTAAAAGTTTTTAAGCAATCAGGGCACACAAAATTACTTTCAGCCACATTCCCAACATTAGCACACTGACTTTTAAAAGACTCAATTAATGTAGTATTATCATTATGAAATTTATATACATGACGTTTCAAATTGTATTTATTATTGAAAGACTGAAAACAATCAGGGCAAATAAAATCACTCTCTCCCACACTTTTATCATTTGTACTGTGAACCATATCACTCGTAACAGAATTAGGGTTAGAATTCTCACCCTCACCATTCATAAAAAAATCACTCTCAGCCACACTAAAATAATTTGAACAGGGAACCATATCATTCATAACAGAATCAGGGTTGGAATTATCACCACATATAACAAAATCACTCTCAGCCACACTAGAATGATTTACACATTCAAACATACAACTCATTACAGAATCAGAATTCTGGCACACGATTGCTTCAACCAGATTTTGATTTGATTGAGAATCCAAAATTCCTTCTGATGAAACAGAAGTAATTGGCTCTGAAAAGAGCCGTTTTTCTTGCTTTTCTGCAGAAGACATATTATAACAAAATATGTTACAGTAAGAAATTAGCAGTTACACGCTTACAGAGCAATGCAAAATGTAAAATGAACGCGGGAAATGACATGCAGGAGGGAAATGACGACTTGCGCAGAAATGTGCGCAGATGTCCAGGGAGAAATGACGACATGCGCGGGAACCTGCGCAGATGTTCAAGGAGGAACGGAGGAAACTAGTATGTGAGGGGCTAGACGCTTGTGGAAAAGCGCGGGAATAAAGGTTTTTTCGTAGTAGTAAACCTGTCTTACGGCTTCTGCGGGTTGCTCGTTTGATTAAATTCATGATAATGAGCTCGCTACCGAGTCCTTTTGCAAAGGATGTTCAAAACCATTGGTTAAAGGAAAGTGGAGATTCCATTCCATGCTGCTGGGTAATATTTTGGGAGACCTCTTATGTTCTTTGCCCGAGTTGAACTGACCCTAATTAATTTCCACCAATAACCCTGACTAGTGGTAGGATGCTCTCTCCTTATTCACCGATGGACGTTTGTTTTCCTTTGATAATGAGGGCCGTTTCTTGTTGTGATTGGCTGCTGAGCACCAGATGAAAGAAACACGGATAAGAGGCGGGTGGAGTGGCAGAAATGTTGCTCATTAATGAGTAGCTTGTTTTCGGTGGAATGTATAGATTTTATGGCAATCGGATAATTGATGATTAATGACTTTCGCTTCAACAGCAGCATCGTCCTCAAAAAGGTCGACGGTGATAGCCAGTTCGGTGGAGTTAAATATTTTATAACGGATTGCAGAATCTTCCAAATTTTGTTCCAGTAGAATATGTATCAAACATCACATACTTTTCCCTTGTGCTTTTTGTAAAAATAAAAGTAACGTTTAAATTTTATATTCAAGCATTTATGTAAAAAAAATTACACAATTTTTACATTCAATAATTTTTCGTTCAGTTCGTTATAAGTAAGATTTTAGTCAGCATGTTATTGATATAAAATATTGTGCATTTTTGTGGAAGTATTATTACTAATTATAAAAATATATTTCTTGTATAGTAGCTGGATTGATTACTTTTTAATATCACATGTTTGCAGAACGAGTACTTTTGCTAATTTTTGTAAATTAAAATGTATATGAAGCCAAATTAATTCTGCAATTTATTTTAAACTTCCAATTTGAAGGCTTTATTTTAATTATAAGATATTACATTAGAAATAGTTACATAAGGAAAAAAAATAAATGTTTTTGTCCAAAATTTTCTAAATTTTGGATGATAACTAGTAAAAATAAGGACATCACATTTGAAAAAATACTGTATTTCTTATAATGTTACAGAACTTTAAAATATTGGTACATTACTTCAGGTTATAAAATGTCGAATATCATTAAAAATAATAATTTCAAATATATTTATCACTTTCAAATACGCATAATATTCTTCAATGCGTTATATAATTTAAATAATTTCAGTATATTAATTTAATTTACACTCTATGAATACAACTTTAACAATTTTTTATGTAACATCTAAATCACATAGGTAAAAAATTTCAAAAATTACATCGTAAATAAAGATAACTCATATTGTAAATAAAGATATTTAGATTGAAAATAAATATACTCTTCAAGCTCTGTTTCCAAAAAGGAATTATTAATAATTTGCTCCATTTCTAAGAAATAAACGACATGAGTTTGAAATACGGGTACAGAGAAATGAAATATCATCTGACATTGCTGCCAGTTCACACAAATTGAGTTCCAGAGTTCTGAGACATCTTTTTTCAAAGCTGATGTACGTGTCAGAGCGCTCAGACAATGGATATTTAATCAGTTTGCCTATTTGGACCTAAACATCAGTAAGTAGAGGTTGTGCAGTAATCAAGAAAACATTTAATTCTGCTTTTTGTGCCAACAAGTTCTCAAAAGACTCCCTTGTGTTTAATATATATCCCATATCAAGTCTTGTTTCTTGCAATCTTCTGTATGTTTCTAATGTATTGTATAACGTTATATGTACATTCTCTGCATATTTAAAAATAATAGTTTTACTATCGGCATCATTCGTGACTCTCAGTAATCGTTGTTTGTATTCAACTACATCATTTCCTGCAGTTTCCATGTCATTTTGGCACACACGCACACACACACACACACACACACATATATATATATATATATATATATATAAAGCAAATTTGTAGGAAAAACAAAAAAGAAATCAGATTTTTAAATTTTTTTTAAATATCTGAAAGTATATATGTAAACAGGATAAAAATATTAAATTTTATAAACATAAAACAACTTAATAGTATTTAAAAGAGAAACAACATAGAAAGGTAGAAAACGCTAAATAGTTAACCAAAAATAATTTAATATTTAAGCAAATCAAACAAAAAATCACTTAAATAATCAAACAATCTGAAATGAGACTAAACAAACAAAAAATATATATCTAAAAATTATAAATACACTTTTTATGAATCAATTTAAAATAAATCTAAGAGGAAAAAAAAAGCCAAAGACAACCCCCTTTCCTAACTTCCACACCACGCCACCAATGGAAATCTTTGGACTTCGACAGATTCAACGCGCATCAGTCTCGGCTACACCATGGGTCCTTTTCTGACCAAGTCCACGAATAACGTTTTAACAAAATAAGCGCCATAGTTTGATGGCAATACATTTTACACGCATTAGTTCAGAATTATAATTAATTCAAAGATTATCTATTGCAGTTGTACTTAACAGAATACCAATCTAACATAAAACAGTATTACCATAACAACATTGAATTTTTTTTTTTTGGATTTTCGCATGGCTTCCCCCTCCCCCCGTATTATAACTAAACACGAGTTTACTCTATTTTTAACAAAATTAACGAAAAGATTATAATTGCTTTGGAGTATTTGAAAGATTGAAAATTAATCTTCTGAATATGCAAATGATGTCTTAAATTCGTAAAAGCAAAGATACATAATTTTTATATCGTAGAATTCCTTCAAATTTTATGATTTGTCTGAAGTTTTTAGTTTTAGTTTTTTATTAACGTCGCACTAAAAGCAACACGAGGGCTATTGGCGACGGACCTCGTAATTTTGAACCATGATTTGTCTGAAAAGCGATAGAGTAAATAAAACTAATTGTTTTGATATTGATGAACTGTAAGAAATTCTTGCACTTTTCCCCCTTCAACTAACTTTTTGAGCTACTTTATGATGTTATTTGATTTTAGTATCTCGCCTTGTGTATACACTGTGTCTTATGTAAAATAACATTGCTAAATTTTTTAAAGTTGAGTAAAAAGGAAATGCGATGAGTTAGAGAAATTGGACGTTTGAAAATGCTCAGTGGAGATTGAAGGTTAGTATTATAAGAGTGAGCATGATATTGAAGCAGGAAAGTTACGTTATCATAGGAAAGCTGATATTTAACTCACACTCTGTTTGTAAGGATTATTCACAACGCAGATTCAAATTCCTTGTTGTTGAAAAAAAATGAAATTTTACTTTTATTCTTGGGTTCTTCTCTTGAGTTAGGAACAAATCCTTCTTCAGAGTAATAGTTGTCATTATATAATACAGAAAAAAACTATTTTGATTTTTCTTATCTAAATTTATTTCGATGAAAATTCATTGGTTTTCGATGACTCAGATCCTAAACAACGTTGCAGAAGATGTCACAAATATGCCCAACATTACTCACCCTGGATTCGGATACGGAGTTGGAATGATAATTCTACAGATTCAATTTTTCGACAATCTTTGCAGAAATAAGAAGCATGAAGAAAGTCTTATGTAAAAACAAAACAGTAAGTCTATTGGTTGTATAATTGGAGAAACCTATTATGTATTTTGTTGAAAATATCCCCCTCCCTTATTCATTATATTCCTACATAATTATTGGTCGTTGAAACCGAAACGTCATTGCATTTTGCTCTTCTAGGTATGTGTTCGAATCTGGATTCCGTTAAAAACCGCCATTTAGTGATGTCGATGTACGTAACATCCGTAGAGCCTCCAAGGCATCACGTTGGCGTGGTGTAGAAGTTTGAAGATTAAAATTTCAGCTCACAAATGTCTTCCTGGTCATTTGACATGGGTTCAAAATCATGAAGTGCGTCGCCATCGTGTTGCTTTGAACTGCGACGCTAATAACACGATCGAAGTTTTATAACAAAAGAGGAAGCTGCACTGTCTTTAGGAGCATCACTTTAAAAAGAAATATTCAAAAGAGCCGTTTGTTCAACAATGCCATCTGGATATTGAAACATTTCTCTGCATTACGCTTCATTTTCCTCCAAAACGACGCTATTTTGTGAATTTTTCATCCAAGAAAAACGAGGGAATGAAAGTAGAGGTATATGGCACACGTGCTAAATATGGCTATGCTACGCCAAGCAATGTATATTTGTGATCTAGATGTGTTTAACGCTTTAATCGGAAATTCCAGCCAACACAACGTGCCAAATACCTCGGAATACTCAGCACCATCTATGGATGTTATTATTATTTTTTTTTATTCACCGAGAACGGCTTTAAAACAATTATCTATAAGTTAGATGAAAAACAAATCGCTTTTAATTAATGATTTTATAAAATATTTATTCAATTTGATTACTTTTTAGCACTTTAAAATTAAATATGCGTTAATTTTTAGAATAATAGATATTTATGTATATAAGAATAAATATTATGTACATTTTTATTAAAATGGTTTTAAATTATTAAATGGACATTTCAATCAACTAAAATTTAGGCGATCTTTAAATAAAGATTTAAAATTATTCTGCAGGTTCAAATTTTTGTTTCAGAAATCACATGGACTTAAATGGAATTTTTTTTTATCAAATTCTGATACAAAAGAGAAGAGAGTAACAGTCTCATCTCAGTTAAGGCTGTATTCGTCAGACGGGCTTTTTTTTTTTTTTTTCTAATTTGTAATTCATTCATCTGTTTATAATATATTCAGTTTTTAAAATTTGAAAATATTCCATAAATAAACAATTGTTCGCTTTTACATGTAAAATAAAAACTCATGTAATATTACGATACAGGAGATGAAATACGTAATAACTTTTATATGAGAATAAATGGATTGATTGAAACAGAAATGAAAGTATAATAAAATATATTGTTTTCCATAAGATAGCAAAGTCAGATTGCATTATCAACTTTAAACATTTTTCTAACTGAAAAATTGTTCTGAGTTTTCAGGTCGTATTCTTTGACAGTACGCAAACACAGCCTTAAGTCTACGCTACTTGTGCACAACAGTCCCCTTATATCTTATACTCCTGAGGTCTTCAAATGCGGAACCCTAGGGTTCCCTGGAACTTTGAAAGGTTTTCTGCAAGGAATCACTGTTTGCTTAATCAAAGATCCAAAATATTAGATAGTTTGCTTGTAAAAATAAGTATAAATAAATATTTTATAAACAAAATAAAATCACATGCATCAGATACATTAATCGAGAGGCATTAAGTCACACATTGGCCACTCTCCTTTGGCTCAGGTCAGAGGTATTCAACGCTTAGGGGAACCCTTTGAGCTTAGCGGGGTTTTTTTTTTAATGTTTTTCTTAAAAAATTATAAAGAACCAAGCATGTAATTCCGATTGGCCGTGAATTCGAAGAAAACATTTCCATTAGACATATTCGTTTTTGAAGTATTTTTTCCAAATCCCCCCCTTTAAAAGTTTGATTTCGTGATAGATAATTGAAAAGGGTTGTGGCAACACAATGAATGTTGACAGGACATTTTATGACAGGTCTGCAAGAGACATTTCTTGAATATTTTCCTGGTGAGAAAGAGAAATTATCTTGCATTAAAAATCCTTTTCATCCTTCGAACTCCCTGTAAAAGAAAGAAAACAAGAAATTGATATATCGAGCGACACTCAACTGAAACTGAAATTTAGTCAAGTTGATATTAGTTTTTGTTTGTTCTGGATTGACATCAGAAAAGAATATTCTGATATTGCCAAAAGAACTGTGAATTTTCTAATGTCATTTGTTTCAACCTATGTATGTGAAAAGGCTTTCTCTTTGTAACTATGATGCGTCAAATAAAAAAAAGTACACAAATAGTTTGGATGCAGAAGATGGCATAAGTTGTAGATTGCAACAATTATTCCGGATGTAAAAATGCTTTGTAATGAGAAACAAGCGCAGCCAAGTCATTAAAAAATTTATTTTTTTATAATTTAAAATATTTTTGCTATTGTTAGAATATATTTAAAAAAAAAAAAACTCATTAGCTACCTTACCAATTATTATCTTATTAAGATGTTTGTATTACAATAAAATAAAAATGAAATAATAACTTCGAAAATTTGAGTAGGTTAAAGCTTTGATTTCCTATTTTTTCTGCTCATTGATCAAGCGGTTTGTTGAAGAATGATAAATGCACTAAATTTAAATATACTTAATAATGTTTAAAAAAAGAAAGTAAAAAGGGGAGAAATATAATTAGATTTAATTTTAACACATCATTATCTAATTATTAAATTTCAATTTATATATATGGAACTTACATATCATCATGTATTTTCCAGACAGCTTAGATTTGTTATTACATAATCACTAATGATGTTGTGTTAACTTTTAAAAGAGTAGACTTAATCAACTTATGAAACTGCGTTAAAAATAAACTATATTTTCGTATAAAATTTCTTATTATTGCGACAAACCAAATAATGATAATTTAACAAACATGACCACATTCCTTTTTGAGACTAAAGCTTACAAATATTATCACATTATCGTAAACATACAGTTGGCTTTAATTTTAAAACATTATCGATTTATTATTTATAATGATGTTTAAATGAAAAAGCTATTTTTTTTAAAAAAAAATACAAAATGGTAACGGTTGAATAGGTAAAAAAAAAAATATTAAATAATCGTCTCTGAAAAACTTCAGTCTTCTAATAAATTAGAAACAAAAATCTACACACATATTTATACACACATATATATTTATACACAAACATATTTATAGTACACACTTATATATTTATACACAATATATTTCAAAAATATTAACAGTAGACCATATCTTCGCAAACGTTGACACACGCATGAACTATTAATAGGCTTAACACTCTAAATCTAAAGTTAAGATTATCTACTTATG
>BMAW01123250.1:2463-38753 GCA_019974015.1 Nephila pilipes | reverse complement strand
TGAATTTAAGTTTCAGGAAATATGACGGTTTTATTTTTAACTAACATATGATAAAAAATAATTAAATGAAACAGTATGAAGAAAAGTTGATTATCGTTGAATTTTAATTTATGTTAAAAGTTTATCGTTAGATTTGTTAATCAGTTTCAGCTTCATTTAAAAATATAATAATTGTGGTTTAATAAGTTTCAAAGTGTTTTTGAAAAATTATTTTTCTTTTACATTATCAGAACTTTAACAATTTTCTTAAAAAATCTGTAAGGCTTCACCTGCATTTTTTTGAATTTATAAATTCCACTTCGTTATTTTGTTAACTTAAATATGTTTTCGTTGGAGTATAATTTGCATATCACTTAAAATTATATTTCAAAGTTTGTCTTAGTTGAAAAATAAGTATGAAAAAATTGAATTTTTATTTTCTGTCCATCATTGTTTAATGTTGTAATGTAATGATGAAATTTTATTTCATCTTCAAACTTTATTACGCGTGATATGAGAAAAAGTGTACATACGAATTTGTTTGGAATTCAACATAATTTTCTTCATTGCATGTATAACAATAACACATACGCTGATAGCTTTTTATTTTGTTGCATAAACAAAGAAAATCAACAAAATAAACAACAAAACAAGTAATAAATAAAACAGTTTAAAAGGTTACTTTAATAAAGAAAAGTAGTCTGCATTACCTGTACTCCATTTTACATAATGTTTACACATTTTTGTTCATTTGAAGTCTATGTAAATTCAAAACCCATATTCAAATTACCGGAATAAAATTCCTGTATTATCTTAAAGATTAGAACTTATTAAAAGTATAGTTCAACAAACGCTTCAAATTTAATTTTCTTGACACATATAATTATTTATAAAATTTAAAATTATCCTAATAATTATAATTTAAAAGTATAATGGACTATAGCGTGTATTTCCCTTTAACTAAACTCTAGTTCTACTTTATTAGGATGTTTGGTATGAAAACCTGGACTCGTATAAAGTTATGACTTATATAATCAGTCTTTTTATTAAGAAGCGTAGTGAATAAGATATTATGTAATAATTCATACATGAAATATTCATGAGATACTAATATAAATTCAAAGAATTTGATTACTCAATTAAAATTATGATTTCCTGGTAAATGTTTAATATTTACGTTCAATATCGCCACAATTGGTTCAAATTATGGGAGTAACGTTACTACAGATATCGTTTTTGACTATTCCTTTTGACAAAGAAATTTTAATATAATTTCGTTTTTGGTTATTCGGACCCATCAGTATATCACGACTTTTTTTTGTAATAATGGAGTTAAAATAGTCCATGCTGGAGTTAAAGGGTTCTTTTTAACTAACCTATGTAGATATTTTACTAAGAGGCTTCATGTGAGAACTTCATAAAAGAACCATGACTACGAAAATTAGTAATACAAAATAAGTGTACTGAATGAGATAGGGATGTTAAAGTCTATAGTGAAATTTGAGAGAAAGAAGTTTTAGAGAGATTCATAGGTACACTACATTGTTGTAAGAAATTTTGAGGTGATATTCTTAAAGTATAAATATAACTTAGATCCTTTACAAGAAAACTATTAAACTAGAATCTGTCAAAACTAGCCAAATATTTATTTTTATCAATATAATTAGAATGTTTCATTGTAATATTTGATTGAGGACGCAATTAAGTAATCAATCCATGTTGTTAATTTTTATTATCCACCCAAGGGCATATTGTTTTAGTTGGATTACTTTTGGAATACCAGATCATTTTTT
Organism: Nephila pilipes; assembly: GCA_019974015.1. Classification (NCBI taxonomy): domain Eukaryota; kingdom Metazoa; phylum Arthropoda; class Arachnida; order Araneae; family Nephilidae; genus Nephila; species Nephila pilipes. The sequence continues at coordinate 36,981 of BMAW01123250.1, read as the reverse complement.
AATTTTTTATCGCTTGCATCAATTTTAATTACATTTAAGTAAAACATATTTAATAATTTGTCGTTTGCTTTAATTTTAATTACATGAAGATGATATAATATTCAATTTAACAATTTATCGTTTTCTTTTATTTTAATATCCGAAACGTTTACTATTGTTTATTTCCCGATAATTCATAGTTCACTTTAATTCTTATATTTAATCGTGTAATTTAATAATAATAATAAAAAAGTGCTTCTTGGGTAGCTAAATCTGTTCTTTGTAAAATTTGCATAGAACTTTTCTTAAAACTTATTTAGATTATTATTATTATAAATTTGTATAAACTGATTAAACAGCAGCACATAAATGTAATTGTCGTTGATTGTTTATTTCTAATGCCCGCAATGGTGCTAAAATTATTGCTGTACTATTGAACACTTTTCTTATCAACAAACAAATTTGGAATTTAACAAATTTTTTTTCATGCATTTGTTGAAGATATCACAACAACACCCTATACACGTTGCTTAATCAATTTTTGCTACATTTGTAATCATGAATATAAATGCAAATATTCTTCCAAAAAATAAGCTATGATCAAACAAAAAAAGTAATAACCTAACGGGATGATATTCTTTCAGTTACTTATGTATTAAAATAATCCTGAAAATAACTGCATCACACAAAGCACAGTGGGACTGACAAAAGACTTGTGGTTATCATTTATTATGTATGGAACCTTCACACTTTTTTATGCGCATAGTTTCTTTTTTATACGCATGTAAGGTTGGGTTATAAAAAATTTCGGAACATAAAAAACAACAAACTTATTTTTACTGTTGATATACCACAGCTTATTTTCAAACCTATCTCTTTTCATACGGATTGAAATAACCATTTCTACAAGTCGTGTAAAAAGTATATATATTTAAAGCTGTTCCTGATCCAAATTTCTCTTTTTGAACATTAAACGGACTAAAGGGGGTTTTATTGATTCAAACTCCAAAGCACACAGAGAGAGACCAGAAGCATTCGAAGGCTCTGAAATTTATCCATTTATGTAGACGATTTTTTTCATGGTTCTGTAAGTTTTTCTCTTGTTCTAACTAACGATTCAACAGTTATTGGAAGACTCTCTACTTTTTAGATCAAAAACGGAATTATTTCTTTTATGAAAGCTAATAGTAATTCAATTAGGGTAAAATGTTCTTGTTGATATAATTTTTAATGTCATATACGAGGCATCAAACTGTATAAGACAAATATTTATTTGAAGGAAATTTGTAAGGGTCAAAATAAAGTACGTAATGGAAATCCAGTTGGATTAATACACTCATTGCCATAAAATTTTAGCACCAAGAAGTAAGCATGGGATTGTTATGAAACTTGGCGTGAATGAAATAATTAAAAATTCAACGTAATTGTGCATTGCATAATGTCAATAGAGAGCATTGAACTTCGTTTCTCTCGAATTATAAAACAGATAATTATGTTTGCGTACTTTTAATATGGTGCAGAGGGAAGTTTTTAATCAGGGATCTCATTACGCTGCCATCGGAGACAGTATGATCAGCTCTTTGAGTTCGAGAGGGGGCGACTCATAGGGATGATGGATACCGGGTGGTATGCTCGGAGAATAGCTCTACACTTAGGCCGTTCTGACTTTACTGTGAGGAGGTGTTAGGACTGGTGGACAAAAGATAAGTCTGTTATATGACAACCAGGATTAAAACACCCTCGACAAATCAGTTATCTCTCAGACCGTCACATCATTCGATACACAGGCATAGAACCAACTGTCTTTCAGTCCGTAGGCAACATATAGTGTCTCAGGTCCATATATAAACAGCACCTTCACTATGGATATCTGTGTCAGTCTGAACCATCGCCAGCCATCTGGTTAAAGGAAAGTTGCTACCGCGGTACCAATTACGTGTACTGCCATGGACACCCACTCACCATCGTCTCTATTTGGAGTGCTGTCACTCTCAAAGGGATTGAACTGCAACTGAATGGAATCAGCTCATCGTTAGCAACGAATCCATATTTAATGTAGGCAGTGATGGCAATTGTGTACGCATGTGGAGGACCCTTGATGAATGTTTCAATACTGCATCTGTTAAACAACGAAACACCGCTCCCATAACTGGTGTAATGGTATTGGGTGCCATCGCATACGGCACACGGTTATCCCTAATATTGATTCACGGCTCCGAGACAGCCTAGAGGTAAGTTCGTGTTATTCTTCACCCATATATATTGTCTCTCATGTCCAGGCACCCAGGAGCGATTTTTCAGCAGGATAATGCTCGCAAACACTCAGCAAGGGTTTCGCAGGACTGCCTTCTCCACATTTTCACTCTTCCCTGGCCGGATCGAGCCTCATATTTGTCAGATTCGATCTAGCATATCTGGGATCATTCGTGAGGACAAGTTAGACAGCAACGAGTTTGGTAAAACTAAAGACACGTTAACATCAACTGTAGAATGAAATGTCGCTGAATACGGGACTGGATTATACGGGAGTTGTATAAATACTTTCTTAAAAATTCTTGTCCTCTGTAGACAAGGCGTTAAAATCGTGTTTCTTCCATGAGGTTGGGAGATCGAGACATGATGCTAACATCTTGGCCTATCGGGTTTAGATGATGATGCATTTTATTTTGTCAGGGCTCAGTGTCTTCTTGTTGGGATGACATAGATGTTTGGAAAGTGGGTGTTATCCCAATCACGTGACTGAGGTACAGATAGGCGATCTCGGGGTTGGTATTGTATTCACCGATTTTTGGATCTGCATTCTCATGCCATTATAGGCACGCATTGTGGCGGGGATGTTATGCGTTAAATCTGGTCGACATCCAAAATATTCGCTTTTACGTGGTGTGGGAGTTGGAGATAGAGACGCAAGTTCATGCTCACAAATATAATCCTCGTCACTTTGCCAAGACTCGAAACAACGAAGCCTGTACCTAACAGCCCTCGTGTTTCTTCTAAGTACGATATTGCTAAACAATCACATCATTGTTTAGTATATTAAGTATATTATCTAATACGCATAAACACAGATTAGTTTAATGTTCAAGGTAGAATAAACGTTGCTAACTTATTTTAAAATTTAAATAAGATCATATAACTGGCTTACGAGTTTGAGTTTGTTTTTAACCATAAGCTTCTACGAAGAAAATTTTTGTTCCTTCATATAAAAATAATAGTTTAGAATTTCAACCATAGATAATTAGTACGGTATAGTAAATACAGCACAAAAAGTTGTCTATAAAAATTCAGCTCATTCATTTTACAGACACAAATATGTTGAGAATCAGTGTAATCGTGTGGTCTTCATGGGTGGGCTGTGGGTGTAAAAACCACGTGGTATAGTGATATAAAAAGAAATTAATTTTACTAACGAGTCTTATTTTATTGAACGATTTTCACGTGTGTTAACATTTCTGCATGCATCATGAGATGTAATTAATTTTCATAATGTATCGTGTGAACTATTAAAAAGAACACAAATTGTTTTTCAGAAATATGAAGGTTTTTCAAAATTTGTATTGATATAGTGCTTTTAATTAGGGTGCTCATTTTTTTAAAAAAAAAAGTTGGAAAATTACATACAAGGTTATGCTAGATGCTAGCTTTCCAGCAGCCCTGTGAGGTGTGGTTCGTGATCGGCAGTTCTAGGCCTGTTGCTGATATAACATGTTTTTTCGTAATTTGTCTTCTGTTATTTAAAATAATGTGAAAGAAAATAAACTCTGTGAAAACACCATCAAGATATTATTTCTGGCACCAGAATTGGCTACAATTAATAAAGACGAATAGATGAATAAAAGTTTTTTATCAATAATTTTTAAAATACACAAAGCTTTTATGCAGATACACATTAATTATATGAACAGTCCCAATAATTATGTGTGTGCTCATATGAATCAAACAATGAATTGACTTTCTGAAGCATTATGCTTAAATTAATATTTTCAAATCAAGTACGTTCAAAAAATAAAATCGAGGTCCATTATCGTCATCCTTGAGCTACATTCGAAACTATTTATTTTTATTAACGATATTAAATCTTTTTAATGTGTGGGAAGCATGTTGGTACGAACTGAAATGTGTCTGTAAAATCACATTAACTGATTTGTTTTAAATTTTAAAATATGTGAAGTAACTTTTGGATTATACCTACTTCTATTAATTTTCTTTTAACTGTAACTTGACTTTACCTCAACAGTACTTGAGACTTTGTACATATATAATGTGAATCAAAACACCTCCATGGTGGGTCTTTGGTGGTAACAGAGTTAGGACTCAAATCCACAACATTGACTGCTAAGCTACCGAGGATTCTAGGGGCTTTTGGTACTCCTATATAAAATACAAATTTTCAAATATGATTTATTTGCTTCATATTTTTGTTAAGAATACAAATTTTCAAATATGATTTATTTGCTTCATATTTGTTTCTTGTTATTTTGCAATAGAATAAACAAAGTTTCCCTCTCTCAAAAGCAATTATTCATTTTTTTTGAGTTAGTCAGCAATAAAATTTTAACACATAACTGAATATTTTATAGGATTTCAATAAGTACTGTTTGAATTTAATATCGTTTGCAAAACACGCATAAAACACCCATCGATATAACGATTTTTTTTTCTTTTGTGTTGAATTTGAAATTAACAAAATTCATCGCAAATACAGTTACCATTATTAAATATGCAATTACCATATTCTTCAGTAAACTCATTACCAAATAACCATTCAGAAAATCATTTAGATCTCTAAAAGTAAAATCAATATTTATTATTTTTGATAGCTTGAGATTGAAATTCCAGGAAAAAAAATGTTCCGAGCTTTTCGAAAAATAAATAATCTTATTTTAGAGTGCATTTATTTTTTTTGCAAATACATACATATAGTCTTTTTGAAAAAAAAACCCATAAAGGTCTTACTAAAAGTAGACGAAATAGCAATCCATTTGTAAAACTCTTGAAAGCACCATTATTACAATGGTATTTTAAAGAAACAATGTTTTTGCAGCGTGCATTACAACCGAGGAAGAAAATGGCCCAGATGCGTTTATTTTTACCTTTTCTCTCACGTATTAGATTTAAAAAACAGAACAGTAAAAAGAGAAGGAAAAAAACAATTGGAAAAAATTTTCTTTTGCAAAAAAATTCTATTCAGAGCAACACGAGTAACTTACAAGGAAAACTAACAGAATTAGCTACTTGCAGCATAATGAAAATAATTTTTTTAATGTAGACATTTTTACAAAAGAATATATCTGAAAATTCATAGTTTAAAATACTTATTCTTTGTATAAGAGTTTCTGTTCTCGTATTTTACGTTTCGTTACATTGATTATTAGAAAAAGTTTGCAAAAAAGGTATAAATAAAATATGAGCTACAAAACACAAAAGGTGAATCTGATACATCATATATTTACATCACTAATGGATATATTGTTGAAGAATTTGGAAGCGGAATATAAATTATACTTTGTAAATTAATACTCCTGTCCAAACTATTATCCTCTGTATATGATTAGAAAAAATCTTTTTTAGGATTTTAAATTGTACTAAATCAAGTTAAATAATAATATTATATTAATCATTAAATTTATTTTACATTCATGTGCTTTGTAGTCTTAAAAGTTTATAAAACACCACAATATAATGAGAAACATGTATTTGCAGATTAATGAAGAATAGTATATGACATATTACCCTTATTTGATTAAAACGATATTAAGATGCTATCAATTATCGAAGGGGTACCTCAAGAAGGGAGAATCTATAAGTAAAAAATACTAGGGCTATTGGAAGAATGCCCAAGGGACAGAGCACATCCATAGGATTTAGTGCTTCAAACTGTCCCCCCCGGGGGGGATAATCATTCTCGCACACAACATTTATTGGCAAAAAGAAAAAAAAATACAATTATTTTTATAACAGAGTAATAAGAAACAGTACATGTTGAAGCAAAAATCCAATGAATAAAACATAATTCCGAAAAACAAAAGAATACAAATCAAAAATTTGTTTGCAGATTAGTCATTGATTTAATGACCTTCATTTTTGAAAACATCGTTCCTATACTTCCAATTTCTCACTTTTCTTTTCTTTCTTTCTGTTTTTTATAGAATGCTTATAAATCTGCACCATATGCACGTCACCGGATGCTGATATAATGATACAATATCTCAGCTGGCAGACAGACAAAAATGAATATTAAAATATTTAGAAATGAAGCACTAGACAAAAATGTATACAAACATAGAAGAAATACAATTAAAACCACACAATATGGCAAATTGAAAATTTCTATATGAAACCAATTATTGAAACATTTATGAAATTTGTTTGGAATTTTCCAAGCCGTAAAAATACAGGATTTAAGCATGAAATGCAAAGTGGTGAAACTTTCAGAAGTACTTCGGGGGAAAACGGCTGCCATTTTCTACACAGTACAGTTTTCTGCCATTTTCTACACACAGTGTTTCATCACAGTACTGCGCGAAATAAGAGATCAAAAACTGTCGATTGTTTTAGACATCAAAGGGTATATATAAATGTGTAATAAATGCTTCAATAACCTAAGTAACACTGTCAAAATGTAATGTCAACATTTGCCTGGTGGTCAGAGAAGGGAACTCGGAGCAGCCATTGTTTCTGTTAAATCGTCGGTTCGAGTCTTGATACCACTTAACACCCGCTAATTAGTGGGGTTGATGAAATTAATATCTGTTCCATATGCACGTATAAAAGCTCCAAAGCTCCAAACCTTCTGGTGACATGGTACGGATAATTGGAATGATAGGAGCTAACTTAGAAATCGTATGCGTTGCTTCACCATCATGGAAAATTACAAGATAAGTCACCAATAGCCTACATTTTGCATCTAATAGTTACTTTTTGTTGTCTGCTTTTTTTCTCTCTTTTTTATTACATCATTATTTTTAAAATTTATTTCTAATTTTTTTAAACATTAAAAACCTGTAAAAAAGAAAAAAAATGGGTTACGATACAAATAAGAATAAAATCAATTACTAGAAAGAATACAAAACAAATAAAAAATAGTAGGAAATAAAATTAAAATCTTGAATAAGTGCAAACCCAGGTATGAAAAAATTGAAAATAAAGGAAATAAAAACAATAAACAAAAATGAAACATAAAATTTGTAAATTCTGAAAAAAGGTGATTTACAAATTAGCTGGTTAAGCATGTTTTATAGGCCCCGAAGAAACACCCCAAAAGAAAAATATTCCAAATTCTGTGAGTTCAAAAAATTCAAGTTGCAAAAATATTCGTATTTCTATAGGAGTCAACTAACAAAACTATATATAGACAAATAGATATGCCATATCTGTAATTAATAGAAATGTAAAAAAAATAATATTCCAAAGATTAATCAACCATTTAAAAAAAATTAAATGCTTACATAAGATAACATATATAGCAAAACCAGTGCACAAATATAACGCATATAAAACAAAATTATCCTGCGTAAGCTAATACCGATTTTAAGAAAATCACACAATTACATTAACCAGTCAATTTTAGATATAAGTTTAATTAAAAAAATATACTTAAATATTTTAATTAGTTTTTATTTAAGAAATTTAAGACTAAAATAAGCAATTACGTGAGTTATACCAGTACGTGTGTATAAGGTTTCAATTATCTCGAGTGAAGGAAAGTGGATAAAAATTTGAAAACAAATTTTAAACTGAAAACACTTATATGTATGCATCTGAACATAGCAAATTAATTAAAAACTTGCAAGGAATTAACTTCTTGTATCACTAAAAAGATTTAGTTGTATGCCTTTTAGCAACAACAAAACTAACAAAATAAAAATAGAATATATATATATATATATATATATATATATATATATATATATATTTATTTAAGATTTTTTCATCAAACAACATGACATTTTGATGCTAGAAAAAATAATAACTGCCGATAAAAAGTTTCCTTTTCTAAATTTAATTATTAAAGTTTCTTTATGTATCGGACAAAGGAATGCAAATAATTTCTTATAGAAAATAATCTTGCAATTTGAATGACATAATATGAAAACAAAGTTTAAAAATTAAAAAAAAAATATTTTCATAGTTGTATTATATTTGATACATCTTAATTATTTTTGAGTTAAGAATATAGATTACATGTCATTTACATTACCATAAAATATCCAGAAACTAACTATAATGAAAATGAATTCTTGAATCACCTTTTGTTCATTTACTTTTATTTTTTTGACGTGCTTTTCTTAAATATTATCAGAAGACAGTTTTTCTTTGAAATTTAAGTATATGTTTCTAAATTTTGAGCATTTTTAAAAAAGAAATCATTATCTTTAATTAAACATTTATATTATTTTAGTAAGAGTGTTCAACAATTTTAGCTAAAATACTATTTTGTTTTAGTAAATTTCATGCGTTTAATTGAGCATGTTTAATATTTCATCTGCTTTAATTAAATGCCGAGGCAATTTCAATGCTCATGTGTAAATAGAAAAGAAGAAACAGGTGAGAAATATTTCAATTGAATGATTATTTGTTAATGTCGCACTAAGAAGCAACTCGAAGGCTATTGGTAATGAAACTCGCAATTTTGAGCCCCTGTCGATTGAAGAGGACGTCACTTGATCTGAATCCATCCTCTCCAAATTTATACATGATACAGTGATGATATGGAGCCTCAACAAATTTAACGTGCATTAGTCTCACACAACATAGTAGATCTTAAGTGATATTAGGATTCGTATTATGACTTGACAGAAACAATTTTTTTCATGATTTCGCAACCATAAATGCTATTCTATAACGGCCACTGAAAAATACGTCAGCTGTTACACACGTAAATATAAATTTTAAAGGGGATTCTTACTGTACTGCATCACGAATTTACATTTAAATAGTTTTGAACGTGTGAGAAAATTTATAACACAAAAAAATGCTTAAAACATATCATAATCGTATACTTTATCTCTCTTTTTGCTCCTATACATACTAAGAGAGCTTTGATTTTATGTAAAACAATAAAACAAAAATTTGGTACATTGTTCTATAAAGATAAATGTTTCAATATAAATTTCATATTTTGATTTCAATATCAGTTGGTTGATTGCAGGGACTTCCTAGTACTGATTACTCCAGAGATTTACTGAGGAAATCTCAAGATGAATGTGTTATTATTTTTTAGATAAAAAATTTAACAGAATCAATATTAGGAAAATATTGGTTTGGGGGCTTCCGTGAATCAAGCTGAAAAGTTCAAAGAGAACTAAGTTAAAAACAGAACACTCTTCCAAGTTGCGACTTACACTCAAAGACGAATACAATGATAAGGGAAATATCATCCAGAAAGAGGTTTCAATATCGAATAAAACGCAATAAATTTAACTAAACAGTAGAGTTTTAATAAGTCAGACACATATACTGAAAATCTCCAAATATCACAGATTGGTTTGCACAAAGAATTAATTTTTAAATTTGAAAAGTGATCTACAAATTATCTAACTAGCATTATTTTTTCAAAAGATTATGTTGAAAAATTGTCTTTTATACTGAAATCTTTTAACAGTAATGAGGAGATGTGTTTAAGAGGAAAGTAGCAAAAGAAGGATTTTACAAATATTCTGTGCTGAGTCAACAAAACCAGTTAACATCTTATCACCAACCAATGACACTGAGTGATGTAATTTCGAAACAGATAGCGCTCTTGTATTGTTCAAATATAACTTAGACGGTTTAATTTCTTGTAAATACGATTCATATTCAACTTTTTCAAAATAAAGATGAATTTTTTTGAATACGCTTTATTTCATTTCAATTTTACTCATTCTCCGTTTAACTGGGATTTTCGATAACCCTGGCTGATTCTTATCCCTATTCGTACTTCTTAAGATGGCTTCGTATATTAGAGCTTTTAATTTTTTATTTCAATCACTGCATTTAATCATACATAGAATATGCTTAATAATTTTGTCTCTTTTACTGTAATATTAAAGATTTTTGAAATTTTTAATTGGGTAAAAAGTGAATTAAAAATAAATTAACAAATTCATGTGCTGATACACATTTAAAAGAAAGGTTTAAATACATTTCCTGAGACTATTTCTGGATCTAGCATTTATAATGCTGAAACTTATGAATAAAACTAGATGCACCATATGTATTCGGAAATTACTGTAATATCAATGCAAGAAAAATAAAAATAAAGGTTCAAATTCAGAATGTAGCAGATAATGGAATTATTACAGGACGAACAACACTTAAGAGCTTTTGAGGAAATCCTGCACTATTTCAAGAAGCCAGGTGTTCTTGCTATGAATCTCTTATTTCTCCCTCATCTCTCAGCCTTCTTAACGAAATAGATAGAAGAATGAATGGTAGAAACCAGACGTATCGCCCAAGAATTGACCTTTAATTTTTGGGGAAATATATATAATTAGCCACCCAAGGGGCTATTGCTTAAGATGGTGTGATTTGGCTTACCACTTCACTTTCCAATTTTTTTTTCCTTTATCGTTTGCTTCAAATTTAATTAAATTTAACTTAAATATATTAATTTTGATAATTTATCGCTTCTTTAAATTTTAATATCGGAAAAGATTACAATGAACCCGTTCTCGATATTTCATCGTTTACTATGATTCTTACATTTAACTGAATACTTTAATAATAATTATAAAAAAAAATACCTTCGGCGGCTAAATCTATTTTTTGCAAAACTTTGCGTAGAACTCATTTTAGTTTTCAATTTTTTTTTTTATTTGATGATAAAATATCTTTCTGTCTGAGGAATTCAAATGTGAAAACTCTTATGAAATGTTTTTTTAACCTTATGTAACTCAATCTCTAGACGAATAAAAATTGTTTTTACTGTTAATACTATTCCAAGTATTTGAAAAGTCAGCCATGAAAAGTAAAATTGTATTTTAATTTGTTTTCAGTGGAAATTAAATTTATTTTGCCAGATAACAATTTTCATTCTTTTCTTTTTTAAGTGCAATGATAGAAATGCATTACCAGTATAATATATCTTATGCTTGTATTTTTATGATACAATCAGTTTATTATAGTGTATTTCAAATCATAGCAAATCAGCTTGTGGTGCATATAATCAACAGATTGCTAAGTAGAAATTAATGATTACTAATTATTCACACACACAAACACACACACACATATGAAAATATATAGTAAATCAGTCACAATGAAAAAAAATCAAATTAATTGGATAAATCATGTGTAGAAATGTATATTAAAACAGATGACATATTCAAAAGTTACAAAAATACTTACTGTTAATTTTCAAATTATAAGAAAATATTAAGCAAAATGATAAACAATTTGTAATTACTTAATATAAAGAAGGGGAAAAAGAAAGCCTAACAAAACATTTAAGAAAGTTCTCATTGCGTCTGGAAAGAAACAATTACTACATTCAATATGTAATGTTTTCTAGCTATTTATATTTTGACAAATAAGACACATTAAACTTAAAATTATATTTAAAATTCTTCATGATGTAAATATTGAATGAACAGAATTTTAATAATGATTTTTTGAAATTTAATTTATTTACAGGTCATTCCTATAATTAATATACAATATTTTATTGTTTTTATTATTGAAGAACGAAAAGCCTTTTCTCAAAATTATGTGCATAATAACTTAATTTCAAATTTTAATTGAATTGCAGACTAAACTTATCAACTCGCGAGATTCGGAGTGAATATTTAATAAACCGCAAGCACAAACTTTATTAATAGGAACTGAAAAGTAACATAAGTCATAGAATACAGATGAATTTTTTGTGATATGCTTACATTTTTCTAGAGATATTATTTTGAATTATTACGGATATCCCGTATGTAAGAAAAATTATTCATAACTCAAATTTTTACCAATAAATAATAGTTATATATAATGATAATCTCACCGACCAGAAGAGATCTTGAAAATAAGATCAAACAAAATAAATTCAAAGTGGAACATTTTATTTTACAAGAAATATTTATACCCTGTCCAAACATTCAAACTTAAAAAAAAAGATTAATAAAACATATTATATTTTGAAATTTCAAGCATTCAAATGATGCTTCTCAAAGACAGTTTTCCATTCATATCCGCTTTGTTGGGTATTTTTTTTATCTTCAATATTTTCTTGCGAATATCATTGTCTGCATTTTACGATCAGTGTACTGAAGATTCTGATTTCGTATAAGATTCCTACTCCATCTCTTCGCTTTTCTTCTGCTTAATTTTTGTTCGTAAACATCATTTGACTTATTTCTTTCTCATACTTCTAATTTCTCTCATTCAGTGTATAAATTTGTGATTGCAAATTGGTTCTCTATTGCGCGTTCATTCAACGATATATATAACAGAAAGAAAATAAAAAAAGTATTAATGCTTACTTTTAACTAGAAGTCTTCTCTTCATTTGAAAAAATGATTATATTAAATGTCAGAAAAAGGGATATATGTTAATACCGCGAGTGAAAGGAGAGCGACTGTTTTACGAAAGCCTTAAGAAAAGAGAGAGCAAGTAAAATGTAATTATTACTAATTTTATTCAAAAAATATACAAATATTGTATAAACATATACATTGCATTTATAACTATATATTTCAATTTAAAGTAAATATATCGCTTATAGAAAAATATATTTCCTATTTTTATACGGTTTATATTTTATAAGAAATGTAAGCAAAATGAAAGCAGGGATGAACACATTTTCCGGTAAAAGTATTAGTTATGAAGATAGTTTGCATTTTATTATCATTATTTTTGTCTCTGAGTAAATATTTAATTTCTGGGACATAAAATTTTATCAAGGAGAAACACGTGTCTTTCTAACCTGCAAGATTAGAATAACATCGGACGTCGAGAACACTTCGCCATCGGAAATCGATTATATTAGATGATCGCGGAGAAGAAAAGAGAAAAAAAGTTAGAATATAACACCTTAATATTGTTACGGGTGTAAGAAAATGTGATTATTTTGTCAGTTTTAAGACTCTTATAGTTTAAATATTTGCTACTCGTGAAACAATAATAACTCAAAATTACTTTTTGTATTAAAGAAAAGGTGTTTGAGTTTCAATATTCCCCCATTTCGATTATAAAAACCATAAATGCCTAATTTTTTTAAATGTTTTTAAGCTATTAAAATATTAATTAAAAATTTCAAAAAAATCTGCCTTTCAAAAGAAAAGATATTATTTGATGTTATACAATTTAATAACGATGTGATACAAATTTTCAATGTTAAAATACAGTTATGATTAAAAACTTATAATTTTTTTACTAGCTCAAATATGAATTCAAAAGCAACGAAATCCATATTTTGTTTAAGAAAATATTAGTTTCAAAATCATTTCTTTTGCATGTTCTTGTACTTGCTTAGTAGAAGACTGAGATTATATAATGTTCTACACATTTAGTGTAATTAGAAAGTAGAAAAAAAAACCTAAATTTTATTATATTATTTAAACTTTTTAAACTGTTATAATTTAAATTTGTCAAAAGTTTCATACACACACTGTACAATATCTTGTTTTTAGAAGTTTCACAGAATATTAAATAAAAAACATCATTTTCAGAAAAACGTAACTAAAGGTTTTTTTTTTTTTTTTTGATATTGTATGACTAGTTTTTACAAATTTAAAATCTAATTTATGAAACTTTTATTTGACAAGTCGTCTTAAATAATATATCACTGAAATTAGCAAAACTCGGTGAAGCGAATTAAATCAGTTATTCATTTTTAACTGCGAAACCAAAAACTTAAAATTTTGAAGTGTAATAGTATCACATTTACCTTAAATTATTTTTTGCACCAGTACAATCTATAACAATCGGGATATTCATCTTAACTTCGACAATGGTTTCATCGCCCTTGACAAAATTCGTATCACTCCGAATATCGTAATGAGAATTTAATCATGGTGTTAATGGATTTATAAATTAAATTACTTAATTATCTTCTAAAATATTTCTATAATGATGTATGATTTTTGCAACATCAGGCAGAGAAGTCTCTAAACAGTTCATTTTACTCACTTAATTCGACCCCAATAATTAGTTTGAGACGTTTATTTGGGAAGAACTGTTACGGAATGATAAACCACATTGCCTTTGCGAAACGATTACTGTCCCCCCTCCCTTTTCATAGCACCACATGACAATCTTATCAATAAAATTAATACTTATTATTTTTTGAGTACGCTCTCTTAAAACTAGACGATATTTAACAGTGACATTTGACCTTGGCTGTTTCCTCCAATATGGATGGGAGTTGCACGATATACAAAATTTATTCGTTTTAAGATATAAGGAATACAAATATATAAATATGCTCATTTATTTCCATTCACTTTTCTTTTCCGTAACGATATAGAAAAATCCACAATTTTCGAGCAAATATTTTTTTTCTCTGTTTTGTCATGTATTTATAATAGTAAAAAAAAATATCTATTATTTATAATTTATTTCACCTGTTTAATTTCTCATATTAAATTTAGCCTAAATTTCAATTTCTTGTTTTAAATTATGCTCGCTTAATGAATGATTAACCTAACGTTAAGTAAATATGTGAAATTTTACACGATATAATATTTTTATAATTTAAAATGTTTTTGCCTTCAAAGAAAATATGTTTTTTTTTTAAATCTTAGGTATAAAATAAATCGAATTTTTTTAATATTACTATGAAAAATATAAATCACTAATAGCAGTCAAGAAACAACATAAATCGTAAGATATCGGGTAAGAAACTACATGGGACAAGAAAGCTCATTTTGGGGCAACTATGTAGTAGAATTGTGAAATTCTTTTCACATCTACGTGCGTTAATTTTAAAATTCATAAAACATATTTTTAGACATGATATATTTAGATAGCGTATATTTAGATTATTTACATTTATCAAGTTTCTAGCGAATTTGTTTGATTAATAGTTATACGTTTATGTTTTGTTTTAAAAATCTAAATATTATAATCATCATCATTCGATTTCATGAATGATTTTTAATAAATTATATCAACAGTTTGTGAGTAAATTGTTATCATAATTATTTTATCTTTCGTAGGATTAAGAACTGTTAAATGAAATCCGAGATTACACGAAATTTTAGTTACTTGTACCCACTATTTTACACATGATCAGTAAAGTAGACTTTCCAAACAGAGACTTGCCATTGTACTTTAATTGATGGTCACATCCTATAATCGAAGGCGGCTATGGGAGCGAAGGCGAATCGAATATTTAATCGAAGGCGGCTATTTCCTGAGATTGAGCACTCCGTTATCTTTTCAAATAAACTTGGAACTCATTTGTTGGCCTTGTAGGGTTAATCGCTGAGTTCCTATGCCAAAGCCACAAAGCATCGTACCTGGGTGCTCTCAGTCAGACATGCTATCATTACACCATCACGTCCACTGTGGATGTCGTCTCCAAATGGGATCGCTAAATAAAATGTTGAAATCGTGAAAATTTAGTTATATATATGAAATTAAATAAACAGTCACAAAATCTACTCATAATTTTAATTTGATATATTACATTTTCTATGCATCTCAATTATAAGCTCTCAATACTTGCTAAGTTGAGCTGTAAATCATATTGCAAAATGAGAAAATACCACTAATCGCATTATTACGGCAAAATCACTTTTTATATCGAATTTCCTCCAAATATAGCTACAACTTCTACAATTTCAGAAATATCATTAAGTATTCTACTGACATTGATAACCACACAGTTTTATTTCTGCTTTAATACTCATTAAGTCCAAATATTGTTCGGCACTCAAAAAGGTTGAAGATGCTTAACGTACAGCAGTGTAAAAAGGACGCACCAAAATTTTATTTGTAATGCAGCAAAAAGCAAGTATATCATTAAAATGTGATTTTCTTTCATTAATTTTTATATACTAGATGCACATTCTAGAACAACTTATTTTCATATTTTTTATGAGTGATTCACGCATGTGTTTTCTTTTCGCATGTGTAGCTCGCCCATAAAAAAAATATTTTCATTCGTGCAGTCTTAAGTTTGCGAAGAAAGAGGACCGCTCAGAATTTTTAAGCGTGGGAGTGGGGTCACAAGAATGTAAAGTTCAAGATATAAATATATATGCCATGTGTTTCCAATTCTATTGGCGTATCGTCTCTCCTTATCCAGATGTAAATTTAGTTTTTGTTTATTATTCTTAAGACTTCTCTACAAGGTCAATAGCCACATTCACACATTTCTCTCAGGGTTTCGTAACTTTTCGAAAACCGTTAATCAAGAAATCAGCTTAATGAACTCTGTATTCTTAAAACTCTATCTTCTCTGACCTCTCATAATTTAGGGCTTTCTGAAACCAAAGAAATCAACATTGATAATTTTAATTTTACAACATTATAATTACATAATTAATACATAATACATAATAATTAATGCATAATTATATACTTAAGAGTCAGTTTGCAGAATAAATTTTATCCAGATATATCCGTTATTTCTTAATAATAATTATAATGTTACGTTTGTGGCGACTGCTGATCACTAACAGACTACTACTGTCCTACCACTATGAAGACGAGCCGACTATTCTGGAAAGGCAAGCTAGTGTAAACGAAATGAAGGTGAAGTGAATTAAATACCTTCTGATACCGATATTTGGAGTAACACTGAAGAGCAGAGGAATCGAGTTTAATGTGAGAGGAACCATATTTTGTATTTCCGGTTCCCTCACAGTTGCGCCATTCCTTAATTTGCTCACTTATTAACCTAACAATCCTTACTTTCACATTGCCATGTTCAATTCCGACTTTGCTTTTTCTGTATTACTGTGTTTATTCACACGTGACGATCGAAGCACTGCCATATTGAGATGATTATCATCAACTTTTGTAATACCAAATGGAATCCCAATTTATTATGGCTGTTATTCCTAGTGAATCTATTATATTCTTCGATGTTATTACTGCTTTGAGCTCAAATTTTCTATTCTGTGTTACGGATATTTTTGTTTAAATCCTCCTGCAGTAGACGGATAATATTACAAATCCCTCTACAGTTGACGGTTATTATTACAAATCCCCCTGCATTACTTTACACAGCGAAGGAAATAATAAAAATACTTTCACGTTTGTATTTTAGATGAATAACTTGAGCATGTTATTTCTTTATAAAAGGAATCCGTAAATTGCAAACAAAGAACTGAAAAAATACTCGTATGCATAAAAAAAATAAAGCAAGTAGATAAGGATAAGTCTAATTTTCATAATTTCTAGTTTAGTTTGATTCTTGGTAAGAAACAAATATTAAAATTGTAACACTTATTGATGATTACTATAACTCTATCTTATATTTCTAAGTCAGTTTTATAGATGAGAGTTTGTTCTGAATTTGTCTGATAGGATTTTACAGACAAGATCTAAAAATATTTAATAGATATAAATATAAGCCTGTAATGGAAAACATTCTTTCCTGAACATTTCCATATTTTTTTCTTATACTGATTAAATACCATAAATATGGAAATACGGAACTCTTGCATTTATAATAAAAAAAGTTAATTAATAAACTGAAGTAATTATTGGGAAAAGTTCTGTAAGAAATGAAAGACGCAAAACTATTATTTCACTGCAAATATCACATGAAAGGCAGTTTATTTTTTTAAATCTAAACTAAAAATAAAACTATCGCACTAAGTGACAAAATGTTCTTCAAACTGAGTAAATAACGTCATAACCGTCAAATACATTGAAGGTGCAAAGCAAAAATTGGTTTTTACAAAAATCCGATATTAAAACAGATAGAAAATAATTAGATGGATGAACTAGTTTTGTTCCCCAAAAATAAAAATACGAAGTGTAATAAAGTGTTCCTTTGTAGTTATTTAAAAGTGAAACTTTAACACAAAAGAAAAATTTTATCTTAAGAGAAATAAATATAGCGACAATGATATCGAATTCATTTTGATTCTAAGTCTTTGCTTTTGTGCCGAACCATCTTTACATAGAATTGAAAGTCAAATAATTCGTTGTAATAAAAAAAATACTAAATTCACTTTTGATTTGAACAATATTTGAATTTATATTTATTGGATTAAGGATGGGATTTTTTTCCACATTTTTAAAATTCTCAGCCTACATTTGCTACATTTTTAATGCGTATGCGTGATAAACCTTAATCATCTACTGCAACATTTCCAAAAGTCCTATTTGTTGAGCTTATTCAAAATATACGATTATTCATTCGGGAAGTGCGATACTTTTAAGTTAAATTTTAAGATGAAATAAAGATTAAAATTTATTAATTGTATTAAATCTTAACGCAAACTTGATAAAAGACTGTCGTTTTGATGATATTTTGAGAAACAAAAGTATTCTGACGCTTGCTTTGGAGATAAATCTGCAAATTGAACTAGAACAGGCATTCAAAATATTATTAAAGCGCAGTAACAAATATATTGAAAACGCAGGGGCTTAATGTAAATAAGAAATCCAAGCGAAATATTTATTTATTGACTATATTTCCTTTTACAGACCAAGACTTAATAATTCTTTGACAAACTGTGAATTTAACATATCATCAAATTCATAGCTGTGTTGTATGTGAAATGAATTAAACTAAAAATAGAAAAAGCAGGAAGGATACTATCTTAATTTTTAAGTGTTTTATTGAAATATGTTTAAGTATATATACCGTTAGGTTGCAGCTACGGAGAATAATAAAATAAAAAAAAATATTGGGTTTAGTTTTTCACTTACACAAGTTACAAATTTAAGATTCTAGAAATTTCTTAAGTAATATATAATTATCAAATACAGTGGTGGATATACAACGTATAATAAATATACAGAATCCTGTCGTAGTTGATTCTGTTAATTTCTATGCAATTAGTCAAGGATCTAATCAAAGTTCACGAAGAAATCAGACTTAGAACTGTTTCCATTTATTTACTCACAAAGCTCGATTGAAAATTAATGCCTTCATAGCAATAAACTTCTTCTTTGTTACCTAATTATCAAAATTATTCTATCAGAAGGCAACCTGTATCCACTATGTAAGACATCGATTTTCTTTGTCTTTAGGTGTCTTTGGTGTGCAGACAATTGAATAAAGGGATGGAGACAAGGTTGAGGCAGAGAAGTTATATTGCCACCAACACTGAACCATACGGCTTTCACCACTATCCAAAAATGAAAGAATCATTTTAATAGGTATTGCTTTCATTCTGATCGCCAGTCGAAAACTGTTATTAAATGTTGGCGTCAACATTTACCACGTGAATTTCTCTCCGCTAGGTTTGTCTGACTGGTCACGCGTTAGAGCAATTTCGCAAACAAAATAGAGACTATGCCAAACAGTGAGTGATGTAATACATAGGTTATATAAGATGGCAATTAAAAAATTAGCCGCCGTTTGGACATGGCGCTGGAAGTACGGTTCGGAGAGTCATTAATTGAATAGATGAGCAATCTGTGATTCAGTAAACTTCCGGTCGGAGTTTGAGAGTGTCGTAGGGCCAAGCGTTTGCTAGTTATAACGTGACACAATGTGTGCAGCCATAGAAACTCCCGAGAAATGTGAGGTGCGTTGAGTGATAAGATTTCTTTGGGCCAAAAAACTATCAGTAACGTATATCCATCGTGAATTGTGGGCCGTATATGCGCCAAATATTATGAGTGAAGGTGTAATGCATTAACGGGTACGGATTTTCAAGGATAGAAGAACAAACATCAATGACGAATCACGGAGTGGAAGACCATCTACAGTGAGTGTTGATCTCATCAGAGAAATCGATGAAAAAATTCGTTTGCTCCAAATTTTCACAATCTCCCAACATTCAGAACACTTTTCAAACATTTCTCGGACAGTTTTGTATGAGACAGTCACGGGTAAATTAGACTACCGGAAGTTATGTGCCTTAGAATTTCTTTTCCCGGTACAACACGATTGGGGAGGAATTTTTGAACAGAATAGTGACTAGTGACAACACCTGGGTAGCGCATGTCAATGCGGAGACAAAACAACTGTCTATCTCATGGGGTCATATCGGTTCTCCAACCCGGCTGAAGAAATCCCGTCAAACTTCGTCAGCGAGGAAGCTGATGGTTACCGTCTTTTGGGATGCTCAAGGAATCTTGCTTTTCGAATTCATGATAAGTGAAACAACAATCAGTTCTGAAGTTTAATGTCGCACGTTGCAGAACTTGAAAAGAGCCACCCAGAAGAAACGTCTTGGCCTACTGAGTTCTGGGGTTGTGCTTCTGCACGATAACGCGCGCACTCACACTGCTGTAAGAACAGGAGAGATTTTGAGCAAATTCATATATGACGTATTTCAACATCCTCTCTACAGCCTGAATTTGGCTCCTTCTGATTATCATCTGTTCACTGCAATGAAGAAGTGTCTTGGAGGGACAGCTTTTCGCTGACGATGAAGAACTTAAAAGCGCTGTGACATATTGATTTCAATCACAGGAAGCCGCTTTATATTCAGGAGGAATTGGTAAAATGGTACAAGTGCTTGAATAATGGGGGAGACTATGTCGAAAAATAAAGGAGAGTTGTGACTTTGATATGTAAATAATTTTTCCCCTATGTGCTGGTTTGTTTTTTACAGCGTTCCGGGGGTTATTTTCCGAATTGCCCTCGTATTTAGCTTTCCGGCGAAACAAGAACTGTGATTATTTGGTGATAAGAAAATAATTATGACAAGAGAGCAATACTTTCAATCGAACACCATGCATACAATTTTAATCTTGGAAGGAATAACAGAAGTGTCTTATTGAAATAAATAGAAAGTGACTAAACATTTCTAATGAATGGAGTGCTATCTTTCTTCTAATTTAAACCGGTGTCAAAATATAAATACAATTTATAACAACTCCAACTTTTACGACATTTCTATTGTTATTAGCAATAGCATAACTTGATTGCATGATTTCTTGCACACAGCTTCCACTCGATTGAATTCACCTTTACTTCCTCAAATCGGCTGATTTAGAGAAAAAATTTAACTAAAAAAATTAGAATAAGATCCTAGTTCACGTTTAGAATCTATTTGTAACATATAATCTATTCCTGGAAATGAGCTTTGACAAATGTAGAATACTGTATTACAAAAAAATAATAGCCTATAAAATGACGGAATAAAAGGGATCAAGGTAATTTCGATTCTTAAGGCTCCTAAATACCAAACATTTTGATTTTATGATCGTAATGTTAATCCAATGGAATGTCTGTTTTCCACCTAAGATATAGACTGTTTTTTTCTGTTTGAATGCAATAAAGTCTATCGAAAAGAAATATATATATATAATGAAATTTTCTTCATAATTATATTTTCTCTCCAGTTTTTGAAAATAATTTTATATCTATTTTAAAGATTCATTTGCAGGTTTTCTGACCATTACAAAATATTTTAAGAAATCGTGGAGAAAATTCAATTCTGTAGAGCCTTTCGTTAATTTTTCTCTTTCGGATACATTCTATTTCATTCCAACAAATATAATAGCCTAAAATTATAGAAAAATGCAGAAAGAATTATCATTGCATTTAACAATTCAAAACAGCTGGTAGACGGGCATAAATAAATTATTTCATTGCATGAGGAAACGAAGGAATCCGTTGATTTTTTTTAAAAGAAATTTTTAGCATTACGAAAATGTGTAAATTTTTAAATATAAGTACATTTTATCATGGTCATTATTTGCATTATCTTCGATATGAAATTCAATTATTGTGTGATATTACGATTGCAATGTTACATAAAATAAAGTACCAAACTCCAATGACGAATGATGGATATGACATATAAAAATGCAAATTCGTCTTTGTGCGGAACAACAATGGACGAAAGTGTTAATGATAATCAAATTTTATCTTAAACCGATATTTTTTAAAAAATGAAATTATTGCTTAAGATATTTTTGAGGTATGGCTTTTGAATTATAATACATAAATATTAAATAATCTTGAATGCATATAACGTCTTGCAGAACTTGTATTTAATTGGCTATTCTTGCAATTTCCATAAATATTACAAATACTTCGTAATTGTGTTTTATTTATCTCGAATGATTTAGTCTTCTGAAATATTATTTTAATATTATATAATAAAGTATCTTCTTAAAATGTTGATTGATTGATTGAATGAGAAATTTAGTAGCACAAGAGCCAGATGTTGCTTCGCTGCACCAAACAAGATTCAACTGTGGTCTTGACGTGTAAAAATTGGGAAAAAAGACAAAAAAAAAATGGTTGAATAAAAGAGGGTCGAACACAAAGGAGGGTAGAAAATACAGAAGGTTTGCTAGCGTAACCCGGGGTTGCGTCACCCGTGTTTACCCAAGACAGTGAACCACATAGGAAGGAAAAAGATTACTAGAGTGCCTCGGGATCATAATATATATATATATATATATATTATTTTAAAGTTTTTTTTCTTGATTTTATTTAAATTCACTCATTTTATATTACATTATTATTTTGATATTCATTTCATTCATCTATTTATTATGACACAAAAAGGAATTGCACATCACTACTTTTTAAATAATTATGCAATGAAAAATCTAGATTTTTACTATTTATTTTTTCACTTTTTGCTTAAATTCGATACGTATCGAATATGGGTATCCAATAGGTATCGAATTTGTAAGACCTTAGAACTCTATTATGTATTTTGGAGGAGGATTATGGAGTGCATGAATCAAATTTAGGATTCTATTGTTACTATAAAAATAAATAAATGGACATTTTTATGTTTTGAAATTAATATGAGATTTATTGTCAAGATATCGTCTCATATTTTAATTTAGTCACGTCATAAATTTAATTATTTTTATCTTAAAGACTTGTCTTAACTAATAGCAATTTATGAGTTGTAAAAAACAATTTCATGAAAGAAAAAAAAATAAAAAAACTACAAAAAGTCTCTTATCCATAATTATTCATATGTGAAAAAATATATATATTTCACACGACTCATTAAACCTTTTCCTTGTTGATTATGTTAGATTAATATTTTCTGCAGACGCAAACATTAATATAAATATTTTAAAATAAATAATTTTTGGTAACGTAATATTCTTTTTGACCACGTTCTGAAATGAACGTCTGCTGATTCTTTTAAAGTAGTTCTGAGTGATTTTATGTATTGAAATTATTTTTTGTCTTCTACAACATTCCAGAAAGTAAGACAAGTTGAATTGAATGTGTGTATCTGATGTATTTAAACATAAGCATTATTAAGAATATTTTAAAGTTTTTAAGCTTTGTATGGATAAAAATCAAGGGAATATACGTGTAGTGTATTTCATCTGAAAATGTTAAGTAAATTTCCTCATTTCTCTTTCTTTCAATATCAATTTTCATGTTAACATGAGCATCAAAATACCAATAGTTGTTAATATTTCAAGTTAACTAAAAATAATGTAGGTTACAGGAAAGCAAAACTTGAAAAGAATTTTATGGAAGTTGGCATTTTTATCAATTTTTATGACATATGTCAAATTTAAGCTATTATAACATTTCTTGAGAATGATTCTAATAAAACTTATGGATATAGATATTTTTACTAGGGTTATCCAGAAAGTAGAAGTGTGGAGCCTCTGACGCTCTAAGTGAATTTTTTCAACACTGTTGGCTGAATTGAATTAAAAATCAAATTCTCGGGAGTAGAAGGCGTACTTGTCTCAGTCAATTGAAAGTTCTTAGTGTAATATCGAGTTGAAATGAGAGCCATAAAACCAATGTCGGCAACTCTACGTTTACGAGTGTAATCCTGTTTCTTTTCGGAAGAGATTTATTAGCTTTATTAACGGTTCAGTAGAAGGAACACGAAAACTATTGGTCACGATCCTCGTAATTTTCAACCTTGGTCTAGTGATGACAACGATAGATTTGGCACTTCCCTATACAAACTTCCACACCGCGCGAACTAGAGCACTTCGATCCTAGACGGATTTAAAGTGCGTCAGTCCCAGCAATGCGATAGGTCTTTTGTGGTATCAAGGCTTGAACCCACGATGCAACGAAATCCGCCGGCAGCGAGTCTTCGACTATGACCTCTAGATTACCTCAGCCTCTCACGAAAGGGAAACGCGCCATTCCAAATTTTTAAAGAAGTAAAAACTTTTTAGACAGATGGTGTTATGAAACGCATTAATGTGTGCAAGAGGTGTCGGGATTAGAAGGCTTGCAGAAAAAATGCAAATCCGTTGTTTCTCCGCGAATAATCACAACTGTTGGAATCATAAAGAGATCCTCGTCTTTGATTCTATTTTCCATAGAAGGGCGTAATTAATGCAGAGTGGTACTCTTAAAAATTACATGTATATAGAGGATGATACAGGAAAAAAAAGAAAAGGAATGTGAATTAACAGAGTATATGTTACAGCGCAATGCAAGTTTCCACAGAATACCACTAATTGGTACATCAATAACAACCCCTCTTATAGCAATAATCCGTTACCTTCACCATTTTTTTCTCTGAAGTTACTGATGGACGAAACAGTTTCGGACCGTCAGTGAAATACAATCTGCTGTCAAAAAATACACCTAAAAATGCAGAAAGGAAACTTTTTTGGCGTTGATATAAAAAAGGTCCCTCATTCATTCACAAAGTGCATTATCAAAGAAGGCGACGACGCAAAAAATAATATTCCTTGAACGTATATGAATCTGTAAACATTTAAAAAATAAACTTCCTCTTCGAGTTTTAAGAAATCCAGTACACTTACTTATAGCTCCCATACATTTTGAATTTGTGAACTTAAGGATAAATCATCTGGAGCTCTTCTTCTTTTCTTCTCAAATCTAAGTTACTACTTTTATTTGAAAGCATAAAATACATTCGAAGAGCAAAGAAAAATGAATATTTATATATATAATTAAATTTATCCGATATTTAAAAATATTTTTGCATATTTTTTAACGATTCGCTTGAGAGTTTCAAAATTTTTAAATTATATCTTAAAATAATTTTAAATAATGGAAGACATTTATAAAATAAGCTAGAAACTTTATTGTTTTGTTCTTCCGCATGTATTTTATTGCACCCAAATAAATACAGTAGTCATATATTGAGTGTAAAAACTGAAGAGATTAAGAAAGATGACCTAAGATTATCATTAATTTCGCGAATGTAAGATTATGGATAGACGAGAGCTTTAAGTCTAAATATTTTTCTTTGGAAAGAAAAATATTCTAATTTCTTCAAAAAGGCATCTTCTTTACGTTATTTGAAAGTTTATAAGGATTCTATGTAGTGGTCAATTAAAGGAAGTCACAAGGTATTAAAGTAAGAAAGATATTAAAAGGAATGAACAATTAAACTTATTAAGAAAGTCTCCTTTTTCTTTTGAAACAAGAAAAAATTCAATTTCTTTCTATCTTAAAAAGTATATATAACAGTTATATATATATATATATATATATATCAGAATGGAAAATGGACAAATATATTTCTAACAATCCTGAACAATTAACAAATTTTTGAACGTAAATGAAATTTGCTGAGTCGTAGAAAAAAGTAATTCGTCACATACAAATGTATTTTATTAAAAGCATTATAAAATGTGAACGGGTTTTTAACCGTCGACTATTGCATAAACCTTTTGAAAAAAATTTAGATGATTTTGCATCAGGGATTTGGATTCAAAAATTAATTTTGTGTTTGGTTCATTCAGAAATTTCATTCTTTAATAAATACTTATGATGAAGGGGAATATTCTTGTAAAGTAAAAACATACCAGTTGATATAAAAAAATTAAAAAAAAAACATTATAATCCACTTGGACGAAAATTGTGAGATTACTTAACGAATATATAAAGAAAACTCTATTCTGAGATATATATTTATTACAAACTGCGCTCTCATATTCCAGTTGTTTAAATTTAAATTAGTTGATATTCTACACACTTGCCTCAAAGTTTCAAGATTCACTTAATTTTTAAATTATCAGGCATCGTTTTAACAATGAACATAATTATTTTTTATTACGATTAATTTCTGAAACATTACAATTATTTTATTATGATTCTTACAATTATTAAACTTCCTTTCTTAGAACTCGGTAAAATCAATGTTTCTCATAGTTTGAGATTCTATGCATTTTGTTGCTTGTAAAAGATGATAAAAGATTATTACTGAAGATCGATTTTATTCAACAAAATAATTTTATTGGTATTATTTGCTTATTTTATACCTACTTTTAAAATCTTGTTGTCAAAAAACATAATGGTGAAATGCATATATCTGATCTACAACTTTATCATTCAGCAATTTTACTCCTTTAGTGCAAAATCCATCTTTCGTCAGACTCTTTTCTGGAGAAATATACATTCTGTACTAAGGAATTCAAAGCTAATACTTTTTATTCTAAAATCTTTCCACCCACCAGGGACTTACCTTCCATAGGAAAGTATAACTTTTACGATCCCGAATAGTTTGAGTATTCATTCCTTTTCCCGTGGAATTTGGAGTATATTATAAACACGGGCAAGCACCATTTTCCATAATGCCCTACTATTTTTTTTATATATTTTTTCCATATGCCGTTCATCCGTACCTCTTTTCTTTCTTCCTTGACAAAGTTCTTTCTTTTCTTTTAAGGTTTTCCTATTCTTTTCTTCCCCGTAAATGTCTGATTTTTTGGCACACATCAAAACTATGATATTTTGGCTTTGATCTCACACTTCATAATTATGATCATCAGGGATTTAATATATATTTAAGAATAGAAATACATAAGTAGTGTAGGTTTTTATCTTTTGATTAAAGAGTTCTTGACAATAGAATTTGTAAAATAGAATTATTGACAGTTACAAAACTAACAAATTAGTTGAGGATATTCTGAATATATGCTGAGAAGAATCTAAGTATGTTATCTTTAGCATATTTTCGTCATTGTTTTAGTCAATAATTAATATCAGAATCATTCTGATATTAAATATTAGTTTTTTTTTCCTTACGAATCAAATTATTTTATTATATAAGATATAAGAATGATAAATATTTTCCATTATTTGCAAAATGTTCTTTGTATTTCTAATTATAAATGGAAAGTTTTATATTTATTATTTAAAATATTGATGAGGAAAGTATATTTTATTTTTTTTCTGCCAACTATTTTAAATAAGGCTTTTTTTAAATATATGTTTAGTTTCACACACACACACACACATATATATATATACACACACACACACACACACATATATATATATATATATATATAGGCTCAGCTAAATTGCTCATTTCTTCAAAAAAGCAAGGCTATGAAATTATATGTGATTTATATAAAAAATACTACAATTATATGAAGAATAAATAAGTAGCTAAAGAAAATAATAGCAAGAATTTTTTTCAGATTTGAAAAATCGTCAAATGAAGAAAAAAAATTAATAAGTTAGCCAAAGCCAAAATAATTAAATTTTAAATTTTAAGAACAATTAGTTACATCAAACTAACAGCCAAATTCTAGTGCAATTTTCTATTACAATATTGTATTTTATTTTGTATTGCACAAATTCTATTAAAACAATTTAATTTTATCAAATCAAAATTGCACTCTAGTTTGTTTAAATTATTTAAATGCAATTAGGTTAAATTAACTAAGCTACGAAGAGAGAGTAGAATTACTTAATTACATATTGACTTTAAACGCTTAAAAATGTTAAATGTTAACGAAATGAATAAATTATTAATATTTAACTATTTATTATATATATATATATATATAAATAATTTAAAAATATTGATAATTTTATAATTTTCATTTCTAGAAATATATTGATCACAGATAAAATAGGTCGTTTGTTCTTAGTTTATTATTTTTTTATTATATATTCATTAATTTTGACTTTTCTATCTTACATTCGTATACGTTTCAAAACATTACAATTTAATGAAAATTTATACTTTTTTAAAGGAATTAAAGACCTGTAGAACATCAAACGATAAATAAGCCGATGTCATAAATAGAATAATTTAAATAATTCAATAGATAAAATGTGATATTATCATTGAGGAATATTTTTACTAAACTCTTGCCTGATATTTAGCTGGATTTGGGGATTTTTTTACTCATAAATAAATTATACACTGTAGAATTAATATTAAAAATGAGAAATATTTCTGTGATGTAATAAATATAATCTTTTTAGAAAGTAATATGTATTAAAGAGGGAAATTGATTTTATGAAAATCAAAGTAAATTTTGTGAAATTGACATGATTTCCTAAATAATACATAATGAATGAGAAAATGAACTGGACATTGTATGTTTTTCATTACACAGGGAGATCAGTTTAAAAGTGAACCCGCTGGTTTTACTTATTACTCTTAACTTTGGCGGATTTTGTAACTATTCTGACACTAATGTATAATTGCTTCAACCTTGTTTAAGTGTGAGAGACAATTTTCAACTCTGTTAGACTGTTACAACTTTATTTGTGAGGATTTGTGAGGTAAAACAGATATAGAGACGTAGAACGTTACTTAATCCTGTTATAATTTTATTTTTGAAAAACATAATTTAATTCAAGTTTTTTTTTCCATTATTATTCTTTACACCAAATATTGAAAATGTTCACCACCATTTTGAATGCAAAAACGAACACGTCAAACTAAGTTTTTAGACACACTTCACAACATTGTTGGCGTTATTGACGAAATTTCTTCAGTTATGATTTGTTTCAATTCATCGATGTTTGCAAGACTTCTCTGGAAAATCATAAGTTTGAGATAGCCCCGAAAAATAATCTAACGGGAATAAGTTCTGGTGCCCTTGGTGGCCAGAGGCCTATTGAAATTAAAAGTCATCCAACAATTTCTTAAGCACTTTCATTGTTAGGTTTGGCTTCGTCTACCTTTTTCGTAACCTTCCGGTATCTCCGGTGAAGCAATAAATGTCCGCATGTTCAAGCATAAAAGCATGTCCAAGGACACTTTGGAATTCATTAAAGTCAAAGAATTAGTTCTAACAGACGATTTTTATTGTTGCCTATCATAATCATACGAAATGAGCTTTCAAAAATTTAAAAAAAAAGTATGATAAAAACGTTGAAGGAAGCCGATGTTTTACTCAAATCATTTGCGCAGAATCGGATTAAAAATTACTAATGATGTTCACTCGAATCTATGTTTGAAAAACAAGTTTTTGCATTTAGAAAGTGAAATAAACATTAAATATAGATATATTAAATAAGTAATGCTGTTGAAAGTCTTGCTACCTATAATAAAGACATAGATAATACAAAAAAGTAATGGGTACTCATTTAAATTGTTCACGCTATACCACAAATAGTTCAAAAACAAAAAAATAGTATTTCTTTACATTAATTTTATAAATGTTTATGTGATATAGAAATATATTAAAAATCTTTTGAAGCAGACGTATGCAGTAATATTTATTACTTAGATTTCGATTATATTGAGAATTACACTCCTGATGATATACAAGGATGTTTCGTGGAGTCGTTAATTCAAGTGTTGATGTACGTTTAATCTCTCAAGACCCCAAATATTCCAGTTGGTACGGTGTGTAAGTTTGGAGACGGAAGTTACAGCTCAAGTGTTGCCCTCATCACTTAACCAAGGTTCAAAATTTTCGAGTTCTTAGCCGTCATGTAGCATTTGCGATGTCATTAAACAATCCATATTTTATTACAAACATATCCTTTGTATACAATAGGATTCTATTCTTGGATTCTCAGACGTCGTTAGTGAGATGAGAACAGCAAAAGATGATGACTCATACCGACACAAATTTGAAGTAGCGTGGCGTCATTGCCCACATTTAGAACATTGAAATTTCCCCCAATTTCCAAAGATGAATGACCACTTTAAGGCACCCGTCTACCAGCCATTTTTATTTCGTGGACGTAATGTTAATCCTGTGGAATTTCAGCTTTCGCTCTCAAATATTTACTATTTCATCTATTTGAATGCGCAAAAATAGTGAATAGTTCTGTGGAATTACTTCTTTATTTTTATTTTTAAAAATATTTTTGACCCCAATTTTAATAATTCTTTGGTGAGTTTTCCGGACTTTAAAAATATTTATAAAATAATCGGAAGAAAAAGTAATTCCACAGAAACATTCATTATTTTGTGTTCTTTCAGATACATATGATTGCATTCAAATAGATCAAACAATAAAGAATAGATAATTAAAGTCGAAGTTCCATAGGATTCATATTACGTCCACGAAATTAAATAGGCAGGTGGATGGGAGGCTGAGACTTTACTTTCATACTGGTGACGAGATGAATGTTACAATCAAAGCCTGGTGCGACAGCTAACATTAGTATTCTTCTCTAAAGTGTTTTTGCAAATAGTCTCGCGTTATCACACGTCAGAGGTAAATAATTTGAACTTGGTCAAAAGGTGAATAATTTTACTTTACTTAGAGCAGAGGTATTCAATCTTTTAGACTTTATAGCGCCCTTTGGGCTTACCGTTTTCTTAAAGGAACACTTAAATCCAAGAGCAGAAAAAATAGGATATCAAAACTTTACCCTACTCAAATTTACAAAATTGCTATTGCATATTTATTTTAACACAATACAAACGTCTTAGTAAGAATATAAATGGAAAGGTAGCTAATGACGTTTTATTTGTCAACCGCTGTAAAAGTTCGAGGAATCTGTAGGGTTACACTGAAACCCAGTTTGAAAAACTCTGACTTAGAGGAAACATTTGCTTTCAGGAGCAGAGAGAATTTTGAAAATCAGACATGAAACAAAAACGTTACGGCCATGTAGGAATTATTTCCCCCTCAAGTCTTGTATTGTGGAAAAAACTGAAAGAGAAATAAATACATCGTAAAAGAATGTCACTCAGTTATAAAGAAAGAGAGTGAAAGAGAGGAAAAACTAAAGCTCCAAAAAATACATGGAATATTGAGAACAAATTAAAAGAATAAGGTACAATATTTATTTTCTCTTTGTACATATATGTAATTTAACACGCTTGAGCTGAAACAAATAATTTATTCAATTATTTTATACACTAACTGTTGGAAAACATTTGTAGATTATTAGAACTTTTTTAAAATAATAAAATAAATAAAAAAAAACATAACTAAAATGCACATTTCCATTCTATTCGTGGTTTTTATATTAAAATAAAATAAAATCCAAAACAGTGGGATTATTATTCCGTACATTTTAAAGAATATTAAAATTCCATTTCGGGAAAAATTAAACAAATTTTCTGTAAAAAATTTTTTGTACGAAATTAAAAATTTGTTAAAAAGTGTTTTAAAAAATTCGTGAAAAATTGCTTATTCGTCGAGAAAAGGTTTCTAAATTAAAAATAAAATTCTCAGTTTCTTTGAGGATTGTTATAAATAATACTTATCTCTAAAAGTAATAAAAATTTAAAATTTTCCGTCAAATAAATGAATTCAAATGCCAATAAATTGAATAAAAAATATTAAATTGATTTATTTTAGCACATATTCAAAAGAATAGGGAAATATATTCTCAATATTGTTTCCTACTCTCGATTGTAGATGTCGAATATTCATGAACATGATCTTACAACCATCAGGTCGAAGACTACAGTCCTCACGCTACGAACATAAAGTAGGTTAATACACGTTGAATCTGACAAGACATATAGTGGTGTTTCGTGCGTGGTGTAGAAATCTGGAGAGGTACGTGCTAGCCAAGCGTCTTCTTCACTTATATTTATGGGAACTGTTTGCAATAGCTATGGTGTTGCAGAGTGTGACGTTAATAAACGATTAATCAATCTTTTCTTTATAGTATATTGTTGCTATTCTACGAGAATAAAAACAATCTTATCATTTGACAGAGATTCAAAATGTTAAGGCAGCGTTTCTCAACCTTTCATTATTCGCTGCCCAGTTTTCAATCATAATTTTGATCGCACCCTCCCATGTAATAAAATGTATACAGCAATAATATATTTTGAGTATTTTGATTTATGTTTTTAAATTATTTTTAACTAACTGCAAAAAACAAGAGTAAAAGCAAATCAACTTTGGCGAGAAACCACATCTGACATTTTGCCAAGTAGGCGGTGAATAAATGAAGCGAAAAGAAGTGGGGAAAATTTAAATATTATATTTGAAATGAAAGCCAAACAGGAAGATAACAATAAAAGAATATGATAGTAAAAAAATGCGTTAATGAAAGTAAACCTAGACTGGGTGAGCTAACTTCAGAAACT
Source organism: Nephila pilipes (assembly GCA_019974015.1). NCBI lineage: Eukaryota > Metazoa > Arthropoda > Arachnida > Araneae > Nephilidae > Nephila > Nephila pilipes. Next base: position 4,759 of record BMAW01123250.1, on the reverse strand, counting down.
GGGAATAATTTTTGGAATAATAAAAGAAATAAAACATTAACATGACAAAATGAAAGAGAAAAAATAAGTAATATGGTTTGTGGAAGCCGTCTTGAGCATGTGCAGATCAAATGTTTTCTCATAGGAAGAAGGAAAATGTTCGATAACGCAAGTTTTAATTCTCATTCGAGAGGATCGCCTTCGAATCTATCGTATGTTATACATGTTTTGGTGTTAATTGTTATTCACCGTATTAAATATTCAAAGCAGCAAATTTATGCAGGCTCGTGGATAACTTTTAAGTGAGTGTAAGTGAGCATTAGACGATAGTCAAGCCTCAACAAGTATACAGACGAGCGTGGTTCCGAAAAAAAATCAAGAAAATATTTTCATGATTACTTAAATTTTGGGTTTACCAGTGCTCAAGTAAATGAAGAATGAAGATCCCTATGTATCATTTGCTCAAAAATGTTGACCGTAGACAGCATGAAAAAAAAAAAAAAAACTTAAACGACTTTTGGAAACGTTTCATAGTGAGTATGTCAATATACCAGGAGATTTCTTATAATTAAAATCATATGAAAAGCAAAAATCATTTTTAAAGAAACTTTGTCTGTGAATAAAAAAAGCTTTAATTACATCATACAAAGTTTCATATAAAATAGACAGATGTAAAAAACCTCATCCCATTGGTGAATAGTTTATTTTTTCAGCAGCAATTGATTGTAGAAACTATGTTTAGAGATAATTTTTCAAAACAATTGTAGTCCATACTACTTTCAAATGATACTGTTGCTCGTCGAATTGGTGATATAGCTGAAGATGTACAGTGTCAGCTTTTCTCGATGTTGCGTGACAAATTGTTTTCAATACAGGTTGATGAAGCAACAGATAGTAATACAGATACAAATTTCATTGCCTATGTTCGATTTTGTGATATGTCCGTAGTAAAAGAACTACTTTTCTGCAAACCAATAGAACTCAAAACGACATCGCTTGCATTATTTTGTATTTTAAATGATTTTATAACGAAGCAAACATAGAATGGAAACATTGCGTCGGAATATGCACCGATGGTGCTCGTTCAATGTCCGGAAGATTCCAAAGTGTACAAGCACTTGTAAACCAAAAATCACCTCAGTGTGTTTGGACGCATTGAATGATTCACATAGAAGCTTTTGCTTCGAAAGAAATGAGTCCTGGTCTGAATAATTTGTTAACTATGGTTGTAACCATAGTAAATTATATCAAAATGAGACCCTGAAATCAAGAATTTTCCTGAACTTTGTAAAGACATGGGTGCAATATATTCCGGGTTATTATTTTATTGTGAGGTAAGATGGTTATCACGTGGGAAATTCTTGCAACATGTTTAAGAATTAATAGAAGAAATCGCCATTTTCTTAGAAGAGGAAAACAGAGCGGAAGCGAGAATTTTCGCGATGGTTTATCTGTGATGAAATTGAGCTACTTGGTCGATATATTCGAGAAATTAAATAACTTTAATCTTCAATTCCAAGGAGGAAATACACGTATGTTCGATATGAGTGATAAAGTTATTGCTTGCTGTAAGAAATTGGAAATGTGAAGCAGAAATATAAAGCAAAAAAACCTAATATTGTTAGCCAATGAGAATGATTGTACTAAAATTTACAAAGTTGAAGAAGAATATATAAACGTAGTTTTGTAATCATTGAAAATCATTTAGCCTTGCTAGCATAGAATTTTAAAATACATTTTCTTGCTCGACAAACTGATAGTAAGTTTTGAGTGGGTTAGGGATCCATTTCATAAGATTCCCGAAGACTCTCAATTGATGAGGAAGAAAAAATCATAGAATTCACGACAAGCGGAGAAACCAATTAAATAATTTAATAATAAATCACTATTTGAATTTTGGTCGGGAGTAGAGGATTATTTTTCAACACAAAAAACAAGAGCATTTCGCATTCTATTACCATTTTCAACACCGTATCTTTGTAAAACTGGATTTTCGGCTGTGGGTTCCTTGAAGGCAAGATATAGATCTCGGCTAAACCTAGGAACATAACTGAGAGTGGCTATTTCTAATATCATGCCATACTTCGAAAAACTTTGTTCTATAAGACAGGGCCAAAGAAATCACTAGGAATTATTAAATTTGCTTTTAATTTGGTATGTTTGATTAAGTAAGTGTTGATTTAGATGTTTTTTACTTTAATAAGTTAATTATTAAATATATCGAAATGTATTTTGATTTCTATGTGTATATGTGCGTTCCTTCTACTCAGTTAATCATTTTTTTTAAATAATATTTTTTCTTGGATAGTCTCGCACC
>BMAW01123246.1:0-10957 GCA_019974015.1 Nephila pilipes | reverse complement strand
TATATATATATACTGCTGTTTGTAGAAAATGCAACACCATGAAAGAATCATCAGAATCAAATGAAATTTAATGCAGAAACGACTTGTACTGATACAAATAAATGATGAAATTTTCAAAACAAAAGAAACAAATTAAGCGTCCGAAATCAGTATTTGGTGCAGCCACCATGCGCTGCAATAAGTGCTGCTATACGACGTGGCATGGAGTCAAACAGATGTTGAATATCTGCTTGAGGAAGAGAATTCCATATAGCTTGTATGCGCAACCAAAGTTCGTCTTTGGAAACTGCAGGACGCGGATCACGAGCGAGACGCCAACCAACCATATCCCACACGTGCTCAATAGGCGACATATCCGGTGAATAAGCAGGCCAAGGAAGAAGTTGCATGCGTTGTGCTGAACAGAAGTCTCGAACAGTCCGCGCAACATGTGGGCGTGCATTATCCTGCTGAAAGATAGCTCCAGGGATGCCTTGAAGGAAAGGAACGACTTCGGGCTGTAGCACTTCACGGACGTACCTGTTGCTATTGAGATTACCCTCAATTCGTATCAAATTGGATCGTCCATGATACGAAATCGCACCCCAGACCATAACTCCGGGTGTTCGACCACTATGTCGTTCAATAATACACTCAGGAAGGCAGCGTTGACCGGCATAACGTCTAACACGAACACGGCCATCATGGGTCCACAAATTGAAGCGTGATTCATCTGAAAAGACAACTTGGTGCCAATCAGCTCGCCTGTCTCTGTGCTCAAGAGCCCACTGCCGACGCAGCCGTCGATGATTCGCCGTGAGGGGAATCCTGTATAAAGGCACCCTTGCACGCAATCCACGGCGCAGCAGACGACGACGAATTGACGAAGCCGACAATTGTACACCGGTAGCAGTAGACCAACGTGCTGCCAGCTGCCTGGAGGAAGCTGTGCGATCATTCACCGCCATGCGGAGCAGGTGTCGATCATCGCGCTCTGACGTCACCTTCTGTCGTCCAGTGCCTGTTTTTCGAGTTGTTCGGTGCTCGTCGGTCCACTGCTTCCAAACTCGCATCACTGTGGAACTGTTCCGCTGCATACGAGCTGCTATTGCGCGATAGGAAAATCCTCCTTCTCGAAGGCCGATTATCCTCCCTCGTTCAAACTCCGTAAGTTGCTTGAATTTCTTATTCTTCCGTCGTGGAGGCATACTCAGGTCTCACTAAACGTTTGCCACTAACAAATAATCATAGACTTTTTTTCAACGTCCCGCTACAGCACTTTATTTATACGCTTTCAGCATCAATTCAGAGGGCGCTGCGCGCGCCGCGCACGCGCGATGGCTCTGAAACTTTATTAATTTGCATAATATCCTATAATTGACATTTGCTGCGAATTTCATTTGATTCTGATGATTCCTTCATGGTGTTGCATTTTCTACAAACAGCAGTTTATATATAATTTAACCGATTCGCTAATAATTAAATGTTTTCGCATCAAATACAGCACAATATTAGGGATTCTGGGGAGGCGCTTGGCAATACGTTGGAATTAAATATTATCCTACATAATCTGTGATATCCGGGTATCCCAAGTATGTTGTGATTCTCCTAAATTCACTAAATACTATTTGATTTATGGGAATAGAGAAACGTTGAGATGTGACGAAGTATAAAAAAAGGTTTATTTGTGTGTATAATCTAAAATTGTTAGAAATTCTTCTCTATGTAATTTGAAATCGTTATGTCTAATATTTGAAAAAAATTGCGCTTCAGTTCAGCAAAATATAAAGCTTGAATAAAAATTGATGGTAGCCAGGTAATCTTGGTCATGAAATCATGGCTAAAGACAGTCTACTGAAATCATAAGTTCAAGTTCTGTTTCCACCTTTTTGTGGAATTTTGAGGTTGCTGTACACTTACTTCAACTTGGTCTCAGAGCTATTGAGGGAAGTTGTGTGGAGGCTAGGAAAATGAGGTACCACCTCAGGTATCATCTCGTTGCCCTTCAAGTTGATGAGTTTAATCACCAACAGCCTTTTATATTGCTTTTAGTTTGATATCCATTAAAAAAGTATGTGATGATTTGTTGCACAAATTCGATAAATTCTCCCTTTCAGTGATCTTTTGCACTGACTGGAATGATCCTTTCTCTACATCTTTCTTGTAGCACCTCTCTCTTTAGTGATAATTATTGACCTTAATTAAATAGTCAATCAATTCACAGTTAAAAAAATAGACGTCATATAAGTATTTATACAGTTTATTAATATTTTTCAAGTTATTAACATTTAAGATTACTCTCTTTTAAGTTTACTTTTCCTAAACGCGCCGAATTCTAGTTTAGAATGGGCCACGGTAGTCTAGGGGTCAAGGTCGTGGACTGGTGGCCGGTGGTTTTCGTTCAGTCGCGGGTTCGATCCTTGGCCGCCAAAGATCCGCCGTGTAGCCGGGGCTGGTGCACGTTAGATCTATTCGGGACCCAAAGTCCTCCTGTTGGCGTGGTGTGGATGTTAGGAGAGGGGGGTACCAGCTCAGGTGTCGTCCTCGTCACTTGACATTGGTTCAAAATTACGAGGTCCGTCGCCAATAGTCCTCGTGTTTCTTCTAGTGAGACGTTAATAAAAACTAAAACTAAACTAAAAACTAAATCTGGTTTAGAATGAAATCCAACAGTTCTCGTTTACCAATTCTCTCGGATTCAAATGAGTTTAATCATAGAAATTTGGGATGTTGTGGGTGGCTTGAGCGGGTTTCCAACTCTCATCACGATGGACTCACTCCAAATGGTCCTGAATCGGTCTGCTATAAATGTATACAGTGTTAATCACTTTCATACACAAACTATACCGACTCTCTCTCTCATATTTAATTACACTTCACTTATAACGTATTTCCTCAAATAATTTCTCTACATTTGTTAAATTTAGTCTAATCTGCGTATATCATGTTTCAATTTATTTTAAAGGAATGGGAAATTTAAATAATATCAGAAAGAAAATTCAGTTGTTAGTTGAAAAGGAAAATCGCGAATTGCGCAACATTGCAATCTGTTCCATGTATTGAAGAACAAGCGTGACGAATTCAGAGGCTATTGCGAGCAAAATAAGCTTGGTTTTATGTTTATGTATGCTGAGAAAAAAAAACGCGCGCGCGAGTGTGTGTAGGTTTATCATGAAAATAACAGCATAAAAACAATGATAGTAATTATACAAAGAAAAAAATTTTAATCGGTTTTTCATTCTGTGGTTTATTACTTATAATTATGTATAATTAAAAATTGTTAAATCTAGGCTGGTAAATCTCTACTGAAATATTGTAATATTCCATTACATTTAACGATTGCAAATTCATCGACTTATTCTATTACTGGTTATTCGGTAAAATTTTCAAACAAAACCTGTATACCGCTGAATTATCTTGAGCTCTTTAAACCATGAATATAAATAAAAATTCATAATAATAACACATTTTACTTGATTCTTGTATACTGTGAGAAAAAAGTTACAGTAAAATTTTAAAACTGTGTCTAAAGTTTGAAATAATCCTCAAGGGCTTACCTTCTTTGAAATGTACAAACATTATGACCCTGAAGCATCCTAGTGATCTTTTTCTTTCCCTTGAGATTTAACGTCTTGGTAAACAGGGGTGAACCCCCTCCCCCGATTACCTTCTCTGTTTTTAACATCCTTGTTAATCATTTTTAACTTTTTCTCCTCTTTTTTTTTCAAACATTACACAATTACATCATACTTGGTGCAACATGATCATATCTGATTCTTGCGCCATTAAACTTCACTATCTCTCACATTCATTCACGCTATTTGATATAAATTGCGTGATATAAACTGCGTGCTCTATTTTTATTAAAGAAATTATGGATTTATTTCTCGTTTTCAAGACAGTGACAAGTGCTTTTTTTTTTGTCTGTCCTCTCCCACACTTTTGGATACCTTTGTACTGTTATGTAGATTAATAATTGATTTCTTGCAGTAAAATCTAATAAAGTACTAAATTATCCAGTTGTAGAAATTTACTGAATTTTGCGCCGTCACTGGCTTCAGATGATCTGATCAGGGCATAGATCTGTCATCAATGGTGAACAGCTCTTATTATCAATAACTATTTACGATTTATTTAATTTAAATCAGTAAATCTTTCTTGAGCCACAGAGAATAACCTTTAATGAGAAATGAGATATAAAAGAGTACACTTATACATGAGCCTACCCCTTCCAAAAACTTTCAAGAATTTTTTTATTAAAGAGCCAAGTAATGATTGTCTTGGATTTTTTTTTCCCTGTAAAAGTTAGAGCCATCTTATAAGACAATAAATCGATAAATGTATAACTCATTAACCTTTGCGTGTGCTTTAAATATTTAACTCAAATTCTAAAAGAAAAAAAAATCCTTATCCATGTAAATTAAATTTTAAGAAGATGATACTTAAAATAAAGTAAGTTCAACTAAATTCTTACTAATCACTTCGTTCTCTAAAATCACTATTTTTCTTATGCCAAATATCGTTTTTATAAATAAAAAGCAGTTCTCTGGTAATTTAGACTCGAGTCGAACGATCGGTTAACCTTTTTTTATGTTATTATTATTATTCTTTACCTTGAAATCACTATTTTCCACCCCTTAAAAGAATTCAGTCATTTGCCGGCATCATCAAGAGGGTGAATATATAAATTTTAGATTTTTCTTGGCGACATCCCAGTACACCCTATGCGACATTAGAGGAGGAGAAAAAATGTAAACGCACTCATTTTGCCCGCATTTCGGGTAATAGCTTCATCGAAGATGGGTTGAGAGCAGGTGCAAGGAATCCTATCGAATTTGATGACATCACAGATATGACGTCACGAATTTGTGACGTAAAATATGAGAGCGAGTTTATTTGTCGTACGACTTATTATTGTAGAGCGTGTGGCAGAAAGAGGATAACGCATTAAAATTCATGACTCGTTAAAAGATCTTTTGCTGTCTCCTATTCTTTATATGTCATTTCAACTAATTAGACAAAAACTCTGATTTACCTTCATTAATTCCTGTTCTGATGCTACTGTCAGAGCAAAATCCCAATTAATGTGACAACAAAATTACTCTGAAATAAACACTTAACGTTTTTAAATTGCTAGTATGGTTTCAGTACCGTATATTGATAATTTTTTTTAAAAAAGAGGTTATTTATGAAGGTGATGGTTTTTTGTATGAAACATTATTTAATATTAATGAAAGGATTGGAATGAATTTTAATGTTTCATAGATGACGATCTTATCATTCTGATGATACAGTTGAAAGATAATTGGTTAAAAAATAAGAATTATTTCGACCAATCAAGTTAAGAGATGCTCTTAAAAATTTGTCAAATTAATTCAAAAATTGTTCTTGATTTAATAAATCATACACAAACGAGTCATAAATTAAAATAATCATATGGATATCTTTAATAATCTCATTAAGTGTTATCGTTAAGATTAAGTGCATTTTGAATAATATTGAGATGTATGAGATAAAGATGCTCATATAAGAATAGTAATTATTAAAGAAAAGCAGAACAGGGCTTATAAATTTTTTCTTTGTCTTTTTCATCGATTCCATCATAAAAAACAATATAAAGAGATCTTTTAGTATAATTTAGTATCATTTTCTGCATTCGTTTTATTAACACACAAACATAGGAATGTAACATATTTTACGATTTTCACGTAGAGAAGATATTCAAACATGACTCCCCAAAAACAATGTAACCATATTCATAGACAGTGTATTATTATCTTAACGATTTTTTTTAATTGCAGCTATTCTGAATGATATGGTTTAAAATACTGTAAAAATCTTGAAGAAATAATTAATCGAGTGAAATAAAGGAATTATGATAGATAATTTATAGCTTTTCGTATCTTTGTCCTTTATTCAAAAGTAGTAATTTAAGAATGGCTCATTCGAATATCTTAACGCATGAACCTTTTTGACATTTTCTCTACATAATTTGAGTATGTGTTGATAAAGCTTTAAGTTTGTGAGTAATTATTGCCTAGTAATAAATCAATTGTTTGGATAACTGACATGTAACATTCTGTATTTCTAGTTTATAGATGTGCTATATGTTTACTTTTACATGATTTCTAATTACACGATTGTTTCGTCATATTTTATTCATATTCAACATCTCATTGCATTTTACTCACAGTTAGGAGTCTATTTCCTAATTTTCTCGTTGCTATATTCTCATGAATGAAAGGATTCTCCCCTCAACAATTGTACAACAAAGAAACTTATTAATAAGTTTAAACTTATCTATTTTTATTAAATTTTTCTTTATTCCTTAAAATTTAATTTTCGTTTGTTTATATGAAAACTTACAAATTTCGTATAAAATAACTTCATTTTACATCATTCAAATCGGCATCTATCATTAACAAGAATATTACAATTTTTTTACTTCAGTCTTGATCTCGATATTTCATTGAGGAATAGGAGAATTCAATCTTTTTACTGGATGAAGCCTAATATTCTATTTAAAATATGCTATTTTTATTGAATTATATATACTGGAAAACATCAGAGGTTTTCAGTGTTGTTGTCGGCGAGTTTACGGTGATTCGGATACTCGAACTTTATATATCACACACACAGATATATGCCCTTAAAACTGCCGGATATTTAAAACTGTAGCTTGGTGTTAGTTGGGTATCTGGGCAATTTCTGTAGTCAATATATATTCTTCCGTCTTCACAATCAATTTGTATATCTTTTAAAAAAAATGAGAAGTATCTAGTCTAATGACTGTCTTTATCTCTGCTTTTTTCCTCATTGATTTCTCTAATCTGAAAATTCTTTTCACTGGCAGATATCTTAGTTTATATTTTAAAATCACATTCGTATCAAAGATGGCAAAAATTGTTTGGTTGGAAGTTTTCTCATTTTCTTTCTTGGCCAAATGATCCACCATCTCATTGCCTTCAATTTCTCCATATGAGACAAATCATCTGCATGACACAGATCTTTCCCACTCTTTCTTCAGTGAGTATAAATTTCGTTGATCAGCCAGGGGCCACCACGTCGGAAAACCTCCAAGATAGTTATTGAATCACAAAAAAATCACCAGATTGTGAGCCCTTTTTTAATTTGTGACCAATACGGCTCAAGGGCTCCAAGATCGCTATTAGTTAACCAATAATGTTTGATGCGATTGCTCCAATGGTAGTTATCCTATCGGACGTGTAATAAACTTATTTTTCCGTGCATAAACTTATTTATTATATCAAGTCTATTACAATATCTCGTATTTTAAAAAACATCGTGCTGGAAGATTAATGCATACGCGCGTTAAATCTGTTGGGGCAAAATTTCTAGTATTGGTAAGACTTGGATCTGTGGAAAGTGGGGCTTGGATCAGGGTTGTTCTTGTCGTTACTAAACCGTTATTCAAAATTACTTCGTACATCATCAATAACTTCCATAATTTATATAGTACGACCTTTATTCAAAACAAATAACAATAAATAAAATTACAGTAGAATAATTAGTAAAATAAAATTACAGATGACAAATATGTGACTCCTAAGCTCCTGCTTCACTTTCCTAACGTCTAACAACATAGTCTCTTAACTATTTTTGGGTTTCACCCCTTTTACGGGAAAAAAAAAACTTTTCAGAGGGTGGGGTGGCACCTACATAGTTGTAAGGTTTCAGATCTTTAATAAACAATAAAAATACTTCCAAAAGTCAGAATGAGAAATTAGACTCCCAGGAATGTTCCTTTTTTAATATATTTTATTCTACACGATTAAAAGCAATAATCTACCTTTGAAAAGAAAAGTAGGAAACTTCATAGGATTAACATTACTCTCAGAAATTTGTTGTAACTTGTCTGAGGGAGTTTTAATTTTGTCGTCATCTGTGCAAATTTTTAAATATAAGCTTTGTTGATCAATACAGAGAGAGCAGGAATATATGCTGAAACCCTATGTTGTTCCATGAAGCTCATTGCACATGTTTTGGGAAAAAGGGTATTGGTAACAAAGCTGTAATATTCCATATACTTTTAATACGGACTGATCTTTAGAGCCGTTTGTTGAAACTTGCGTTCGATGATTTTCAGTATTAGTCAAGGTATTCAGCGCATTATTGCGAATATAGCCAAAAGAAATTACAATTAATCCTCAACGCCCCCTGAATAATTCTAGGAACAGAAACGCCGCCTTGATCTCTTCAACGGCCACTGGTACATGATCGCAAACTCATTGGGAACTAGTGTTTACACCATCCTACTCGTATATATATATATATATATCCTCCTTGTATACTTTATTAGCAATGACAATTCAGTGTGATTTCTCCTAATACAAGCAGATAGCAACAGAGTCCTTCCCAAATGCATTTTTTCCTGTAATCTGCCAATGCTCAGTATTTTATCTCTCTCACAGTCATTTATGAGTATTGCTTATTACAGAGTGAAATCTCGTATGTTTGTAATCTCATAAATTATTATCAAAAGGAATTTAGTCGAAATTCGTGCATTTGTATTGAAATTTTTACAGTAATGGATAATACGGGACATAAGTGTCCCAGTTGTATGTTTTACTGGGTCGTCATTGACCTACTGGCTATGAAAATATGTATTGAAGCTCCTATCTCGAGGCTTGTCATTTTTTTTTTTTTATCTTTTAGGACTGAAGCTATCATGAATAGGCGGAAAGGATTGTCAGCTGAGGAAATCCAACGTCTATTGAATGAAACAAATTCAAATGATGAATTGGACGATTATGACCGAGATTTCATGTATAAGATGTGAACGTTACGAATGTGTAGATGTGTTAGTACTCTTAGAAAAAGTATATGCAATGCCAATGAGAAAAAAGAAGAAAAAATAATTCGAGATAAAAAAAAACCCAACTTTTTTTAAAACAAAGTTTTTAAATGTATTGTAATTCTTAAATAGTTTATTAAAAGTATTGAAATATTAGTTAAAACTTTGTAAAAAAAACCTCATATCTCTCTCGTCTTTAAGATCACTCTTTCTGCGTAACTCAATATATCTTCCATAGATGGAGCCACGTTACTACACAAACTACGTTATTAAAAAAAAGTCTTGAAATATTAGTTAAAACTTGTCTCAAATGTCTAAATATTGCATTATTAAGCGAGTAAGAACGATTCCCAAAGTTTCAGAGCTCTAGCTTAATGGGAAGTTGGTTAAATTAACGATCGAAAATTTGATGACACACACAAGAGAAATACAGAAATACATTGTAAAAAACCGGTCAAAAACTGTTTGTGCAATGTGCAGAATTGCACTTTTCAAAAACTGTTTTGCATTGTATCACACCTGAGTGTTTATTATTTTATTATATCTTTCGCGAAATTTATCAGAGTAAAAATTACTTTGCTCTTTTCATTACATTTTCAATCATTATTTCAGTTTTATTGGGATGGCCGCGGTAGGCTAGTGGTCAGGTCGTTGCTGGCGTTGTTTTCATTCGAGTCATGGGTACGAGCCCTGATGAATTAAAAACCCTCTAGACTGATACACGTCGAATCTGTTGAGTCCCATGTGCTCCCGTTCCTATGGTGTGGAAATCTGAAGAGGAAGGTGCCAGCTCAGGTATCATCCTCGTCATTTGACCGAGACTCAAAATTACGAGGTCTATCACCAGTAGCCCTCGTGTTGCTTCTCATAGCGACGTTAATAAACAATCGCACAATCATAATCAGTACCATTGGGACATATGTGTCTCACTAAAACATACCAAAGAGACATGTATGTCCTACTTATCTACCTCTCTTTGGTGATAAATTACTTTTTTTTTTTTTCATTTTTGAGCATACTATCGATGTTTATATTCTAATTGATTTATTAAAGTATGTATTTTATTATTTTTTCTGAGAAAAAAATGTTAGAGTGAAAATGTATTGATAGTCGATTAGTAAAGCCCTCTACTCGAATTCAACATCATAAGTCGAGTATTTCGAGATCTTAACCAAATGGCTGCAGCGGTTGGAAACTAATTGAACTTCCTGTCATAAGCAGGTGAAGCTTCGGCCTCCAATAATATATATTGAAAACAAAGGAAGGAGCAGTTCAAATCCTCCCCGATAACAAACGAATTCTCTATGTTATACTTTACTAAGAATACAACTACATAAGAATTTCTTTTCATAGAAATGAGCTGGGTGTATTTTTTAAACGTAAACATTGCTTCGATAATTAATTTTTGGCTTAACATTTTACGAAAAATGCATTATATGGATAAATTAATAAATTAAAGAAGAGGGCTAATCGTAATAGTCATTAGATTTGTAGTAAAAAAAATCACTTGTTTAAATAATGTCAAAATGTATAAAATAATTTCAATGGTAAATATCAGTTTAATTTCACTTGTTTATTTGTCACTGATATCTTTTAAGCTGCTGTAGAAACATTCTAGAGAATTATGTTACTAACTTTATCTTTCGAATGCAAAACCTCTCGCTTTTGTAAGCAAATCCGTATAACCATAGCCTTCGCTCTCATTAGAGTTATTTTTTTGTTTCATGTTACGGCAAATTTTTCCATCAAAGCAATGCGCCGGCTCATTCCACATTATCTGTCATGAGGTTTCTAGCCAAGTATAGCATCCCAGTGTTAGACGATACGTCGGATCTTGAGCCATGCAACTTCTATCTGTTTCCTAAGGTGAAATCTGCGTTAAAAGAAAAAGAATTTTAGACGTTGAAACTATGAAAGAGAAAACGGCCCGCGTCCTAAAGGAACTTACAGAAGACTTCCTGAACTGTTTTGAACAATGAAAATTCACATGGAGTGCTGTGGGAAGGGAAAAGAGGAGGGTTGTATATTGATGTCATACATAAGTGAATGTGTGAATATGTATGACATTAAAATAAAATGTTTTACAGCGTCAGTCCCAATATTTAATAGTCACTCCTCATGTATATATGTATATATATATATATATATATATATATATATATA
>BMAW01123244.1:42642-102580 GCA_019974015.1 Nephila pilipes | reverse complement strand
CATATATTTCAATCCTTTTTAATATGAAAAGATAACTTCTAATAATAAATTCAAGTAATAATAGATCTTTATCATTCTTTTTGATTTTATAATTCGCCATTTTATTTTATTTTTTTTTATTATTAACTCTCTAAGTTCGTATCGGTAAAAATTCAATAAACTCAACAATTAAACCCCTTAATTTAAAAACTAGCATAACAATCGAATTTCGGTTCCCCGAATAAAACGAAGAATGCAAAAGAATCAAGAACGCAAACTAATTTTTTTAAATCTTGTTAAACGATGAGTAGAAAAGTAAATTACCCATAGGAAGCAATGTCTTTTAACTTTCATATAACGATCTATGTAATGATCTTTCATACAAACGACCGACTGAAGATCATTAAACGATCTTTTCTAAAAAAAAAAAAACCATCAAAAGTAGTGATTGTACTTTCGATCTCCTCTCCCCCTCTGTGGAACGAACCCATTCTGAAAAAAAAAAAAGTTCGCTACAATTATCGTTTGATACCACACCATCTTTTGTCACATCTTGTAAATAGTTGCTATATGGAAACTTTACAAATATAACTCAGTTGTCTGCCTTTATAATGGAGAATGAACGTTGTTCAGTTTCATTCACTTCAATATTTTTATTAATTGGTCTTTGACTTTTTATTCAGAATAATATATATAGCAGTTTTTGAAGCTGTAATGTTTATTCAGACCTTTGTGTATTGGCTTAAAATCAGAATCGCAATACGGGTTCACGGGAATAAGAATTTTTGAAAAAATCGATGGAAATATCACTAATTTTATTACGGTTTACATATCCACCTACTGCTTCAATTATATAATATTCTTTTATTCTGTTCACACATATCTCATATTTCTTTTTAATCAAACTTTCGTAGGTGCATGTATGTCATGTAAGATAATAAAAACATAGTTTTTTCAACCGCATAATACGCAGCTCTTTTTATGATCACCAGATTATTATAACTCTTTATTAAATATACGCTTCACAAATAAAATTCTAAAAATTATTAAAATATTACATGAAATACAACTAAATGGACTTTTATCATTATTAAAGTTCGCTAAAAGTGATTATTAAATAGTATTAAACTATCAAAATGAATATATTTGGGAATGTAGATTTTTTTAAAATACCTAAAATAATTAGTACATAATATTACAAAGATATTAATAAACTAATGAGGTATTACGTCACTTTATTAACTTTAAATATTTTTACAGATGGTCTAAAACTGTAATATCGATTAATGAAATTATTTTATGTTTAAGCCTTTTTTGACTAAATTACCATTACTATTGGAGACTAAAAGTTCTTTGTAGGTGTATAATATAATTTTTTAAATTTGTTTCCATTTCATATAACAATAATCTTATTTATTTCAAAAAGTAATTCTGTTGTTTTCCTTTAGTCTTACCCAAAAAAACAAATGCTTACTTCAAATATTCAAACTTTTTGTATTTATAAGAAAATTCCGTGAGATTTAACCAGCAAAAAATAATTTTGAGGTTTATATATTCACATAAGCCTTATAAGAATCGATTTTTGAATCTGAACAATTTTTTCTCATTCCATCAGAGTAAATTACGTGTATAATCATTCTAAGCAATACTGATAGAATCTTTTGATTTTCCTCAATGAAAACTTATATAATGATAATTCTTTAAAACCCTCCTCGAGAAAGTTTCTGGTTTTATTACTTTTTGCTCAAAATAACAATTCTTCGGTTCCATTTCGATTATACATGTCTAAAACTCGTTGATTATTGATAATATGAACATTCTTCCGTTTTATGAATAATTATTGTGCACACAATAACTTGGCCTAATGCCCACATTTCCAGTTCATATTAGTTCTATAGTTTAATTTGGTAACGTAAGTATAATTTAAATACAAATTTAATGCATCGTTTTATACAAGATTATTGAAAAATCGTTTAAAATCGCAAACTTTTTTTTAAAGTCTTAACCATTTAATTGCAAACAAGACGTATTCTTCTTCAATTTTTAGAAACAAAAAGACGAAGAAAAATGAAAATTAGAACGAAAATTTCTAAATTCAAGCAATGCTACAATCAAATTTTTAAATTTTCAACAGCGAAATGATTGACGAATCTGTTGGAAATTGCTAGAAGCGTTACATAAGCTATATATGATAGGATACCAAGGCTACTTAAAATTATCACTTTGCATTAGTTAAGAAGGTCTAGTGTTAAGAAAGTCTAATTAATTATACTAGTTGGTTATATCTCAACAAAGTATGTAAAAAAAAACTTCACGTAGAAAAACTTGAAACAACAACTTCCTATCATGATGAAAGGTACATTTTCTCCATAAATTTCGCTCACGAAAGAAAAAAAAAATAGCAATAAAACACCCAAAACTGCTCCCAGCTCTTGAAATAATACTCTCCATGCGTTTTCCAGAAATAAAATTCCTAATTCCGGAGACATATCGCCAGATGTCCTTGCAAGCATATTTTGTTTCAATATAACAGTGATAAAAAAAAAAAAAAGATCTAACAATCCAGCGCTTCAGATTAGATGTGTTGCTGATATTCCTGTTAAACATCTGATAAACGCGACATCTTAATTGCAATGGTGCCCCAAAGTTAGAGGTCGGCCTTAAGAAAGATGAGACCCAAAGGTAAGCAGAAAAAAAAAATACAACCATAGATAGGGCTCGCTCCTTCAAGGCTATGGTGTTTGGATAAACTAGTTTCTTAATCTAAGAATTCGTGACAAGCGTATGCATTTTTTAATTAATTTTTAGGCATATTTTGATTTCTGTTGAAAATGTGTGCTTTTTCAGTGATTGTATGATTTTTCGAAATATTGCTAATTGAGTTAGTCATGAAGATAGAATGTAATTGAAAGGGAGATTGATGACAAGTTTAAATTGATTTGTGTCTTCGTCAACAGGAAGAGATTGGGATTTTTAATTATATGCGTGGAAGAACTTTTAACCTTATGTTAAGAAATGGTTAATGAAAGGAAAGTAATAATTTTAAGTCCGAAAACATTTTGAATATGAAAAATAAGTTGCATTCGTATGAATTAAACTGCGAAGATGGGAAAGGCAAATACATAGTTTTCGTGCCTTTATCTTTAATGATAAGAAAATAATGATAAAAAGTATTAATAGTATTTTGATAAACAACATTTTATTTTTTCGTTTTTAAAGGATTTTTTTTAGAGAGAATTAACTATCAAAATTTTTCTCTCCGATTTCTTTTTGCTTTATCCTAACTTTCAATCACTCTTTTTTTTTTAATTCTAGTTTTCTTCAAAAAATATCTATAATTTAATACAAATACATTCGGGTAGTTTATAAATCTGCCGAATTTTATGTTTTATTTTTGCTTCCGAAAATAGTACGTGATAGATATTTTTTGCAATCAAGTTTATTCGAATTTAGAAAAGATATTTAATGCATCTCAGACTTAATACAATCAAATATAAGGTAAATGTTTCAAATTGCCGCATTAATTCGGATTATAACTGTACATTTGATATAAAGCAGGCGTTTAACGGATGAATATTTGAAAAACCAATAAACGAATGGAAAATACAAAACGACAATGAATATTGTGATTTCTTTGACAATGAATGCCTTCTTCGGGTGAGGAAACTCTTTTTTTTTTATATATATAAGATTATCTAAATAAGAAAAGGTACATTTTTCATATTAATTTAATTTTGATAATTTTTTTTAAAAATCAGGAACATCATGTCCATGAACATCAAGTTCAACTATAAAAAAATCCATAAAATCAACTACTTTTGGTAAGCAAGACTTAATTTACAAGTTTTACTCAAAGCTTTTAAGTATTCAAAACGCATTTCCTATACGTACAAAAAAAAATAGAAATGAACTAAAAATATTGTGAAGTCGGCATAATTATATAAATTTCTCTTATTATATTATTCTTTTTAGCAAGAATTCTTCGAGTAAGTGATTTAATGAATGGTTGGGGATTGTATAACTGTTTTTTCTCGAGATATTTTTGCATGGTGGAAATAGAACTGTTCCTATCCTATATCAACCTATTGAAACATATGCACAAAAGATAGAACTGTTACAAACACTTTAATTTACTGTTGGAAGCATTCAAAAAGGTAAGGACATAAAATGATATTCTTTTTATATATAAGAATATTTTTATTCAAATATCTTGTGTCAGAATCACCTTTTCTTTCAATAACCTAAAAGGAAAGACACAGATTTATTGAACTCTATCCTGGCCATTTTGAAAAGTTAAATTTTTTATAGAAAAATTACCCAAAGACAGGGAACAAGCTAAGTTGTTATCAGTTAAATAAGTAAAATCTAGTCATCTTGACCTTGAAATTAACTATACAAGGAGGATGGACAGGACACACATTAAAAAAGTCAAATTTATGATAGAAGAAATTTTAAAATAAAAATATTTGAGTAGTGACATTTTTTTTAAAAAAAGAAGTTGCTTGATGGTAAGAAACGAGCTAAGTTGCTATCAGTTACGTTTGTAAGGTCTAGCCAACTTTATCTTGAAATCACCTTTGCAGGGGACATGGGGCACACCAAATGAATACCAAATGTACCAAAACGAATTGTTTAAAATTATTCAAAATGGTTCTTTGCCATTCTAATTTTGCTTGAGACTGCAAAAAAATATTAAAACTATTCTATTTAATATTCTTTATAAAATAAAAAGAGTCACGAATAGATTCCCGATTATTTGATAGCTTATTTGAAAATTTCGCCACCGAAAACGAACTTGGAGTGATTTTTTTCAGTAAAAATTTACTGTCAAAATGCAATTTATTTTTCATTTTTCAAAATCCTACGTGATAAAATGTTTTAAATTTATATTAAAATATGAATAGCACTTTATGAAAACAGTTCTTTAAGTTTTAAATCGCAACGAACATTTTTTAAATATACTTGATAAAAGGGTGAAAAATATCTGTCACTCAAAAGGTTCTAAATGTTTTTAAAAAGTTAATGTGTGATATAAAACACATTTTAAAAGAAGGAATAATTGCATCAAATTTCATGGAAATCGAACAAGAATGAGAGATTTTAGTATTTTGTGTCCTCGAATGAAAAATTCTAGAATTTTTTTTTCTTTTTTTTTGTTAAGAACAAACAAGTGCGGTACGTAAGACATTTTTCCATGTTTAAATTCTTTTAATTATTCAAGGTTCCTTTTTTCCTAGTTTAAATAAAATTATGTTTAAAGTAAAATTCTCGTTTCATTACATGTTTCATCTACTCTTCAGAAAGGTGCGAACAACGTTTCTTGAGTGGTAACGCACGTTTAAAGAACTAATAAATTAAAATTTTCATAAAAGATTGCATATTAATCTTGGAGAATTCTAAACTGAAAATTATTAAATAAGAGTTGGCGTACTTTAACACTTTCTTCATTTTTAAATTGTTCAAGCCATCTCTTCTGATGCAACTCGTGTTGAAACATTTTGATGGAATAATTGACATAGAATTCTGTGCAATTTTTTATTTTTTTAACCACGGAAGGAAGAGTTTAATCGCAATTAATTTCATGCCTTCAAAAATGGCATTTCTGTATACTTTAAATGTTTTTACAAAAGATAAAATTGAATTTTAAATGAAATTGAATAAAATATAATAAGTAATTTCAATTCAATATATAAACAACATGTTCTTTTCTTCTGAAGAAATTTTATAATGGCTTAAATGTAATTTATAATACACATTTGTAATTTTTTCGCCATAAATTACATTTCAAAGATTTTACAAGGTGTGTTACCAAAAAAATTGTGATTATGCTTAAATTTAACTTTAATTTTGAACTAAAAATATTATTAAAAAGTAACGTTTCAAATTAATTAAAACTCTACAATCCGCAGTGTCGTATACGAACTGAAAATAAAATTTATTAAAATCTGAAATGTAAATTTGGAATAAATTCTAACTATTTCTTGAGATCAAATTTTTAAGACATTATATTATTACAAACTCTCTTATCATACTAAAATAAATGCATATAAACTATTGTTTTATGTTTAAAAAATCGGTTTTTAACTTTTAGATATTATACTTTAACTTTTTAAAGTACGATTGAAAACAGCGTTTTTTTTTAAATTTTAAATATGACTATTCTTTCTTATTCAATGAATTTTGAGATCTCATTTCGTTGAAATAAGATTAAAGAACGTCTTCTTAATAAAATTCATCTGAAATAAAAATGTTCGATGTACGAATGAAAAAAATATCCTTTCAGCTCATCTTTTGCGACACCAAAACAAAAAAAAGAAATAGTCTTGTAACTTAAGTACTACTTTAAAACCACAATACATGTTTAAAACAGCAAGAAGGTTCTTATTAAGTATTAAATCAATTTATTCTAAGCTTCCGAAAAGCAAAAACGTTGTTTAGAACGGCATAAATTTGAACCCAATAACCTCTGTAATCCTTAATCTACGCTTTACAAAGCGTGGAGTAATGAAAATAACATACGATCAAAAATCTGTCATAATATTTCAGGGCGCCAACGATAGACGATGAAATTTGAAAGATCAACAAACGATAATAGATGCTGTGATGGAGAGCGGAAAAGATTTATTTAAATAACGGTGATTTAAACATGAAGCAAAAAGAAAATCCGCCTTGCGTATCAATAGCGCCATCTGTTGATCTATTATCGTATTAAATATTCCGTGGAATACAAAATTTGTTCGGGGCTATAAGAAGATTCCAAGAATAAATATTTTAATTTGCATATGAGCAATAAAATCATTATGTTTTTGATAAAAAAATATTCAAAAATTAATTTAAGTTAGTTCAATAAAAGAATTAAATTAAATACAGATAGCAATCTCAGAGATGTTTTATAAATTAGGTGAGTAAAATGGATTCCTAAATTTGGCTTGTATGTTTTAAATTTTAAAAAGCGAAATCAGCTTTTAATTAGGAAAAACATTTTAGGCATAATTTAGCATAAAATTTTTAAAATTTATTTATAAGATAATCGCTTTTTGTAGAAGAACAATTTTTATTTCACTTTTAAAATACTTTAAGCGACTATATATAATCTAAAGATTTGAAGAATCACACCTGAATTCCAAGTCGCATATAAATTATGGAAACATATATAATTAAAAAAAATATATATCATATTTTATTTATATACTTTTTTGTTTTTGATACCTCATAAATATCATAACATTATTCAAAATGAGGACATATTTTGAAATTTTTATCAGGAACTATGACTCTACATTTCGCCCACATTTCATTACATAGAATTTCTTTTTCAGAATAATTTTACTTAAAGTAATTTAATTAATCATAGTTAGATTCGAAAGAATATCTGAGAAAAAGTTAAAGTGAAAAATATTAACGTTTTTTTTCAGTTAAAGAAACAACATAACAGTAAAAATAGAAGGAATTGGCGTTACCTGGGTTTGAAAGGAAAATATTTGTTTGCGTAGGTATTAATTCCTAATCGATCAAATAATATTTATTATTTCAAAAATTTCAGTAAAAATGTATTACATTTTATTGCAAATTTTAAAATTACAGTATTCTTTTTCAATTAATAATTATCACAAAGTGTCACAATTTCGGGGAAAGCTCTATGTTAAAAAATTTATTGCTAATCTTCATTTATTTTGCTATTACTTTATCTTTTTTGGAAAAATAAATCACTAATTTTAACAAACATTACCTAAAAGGCAGTTACAATCTTTATATTAATGTGATTTTCAACCAAAAATATTTTGTCCGCCGGACTTTCTGTAACATAAATAAATTTACTGCATGTACTTAGGCAAAAAATAATCGTCGCTATCCGACAAAATTATTATTTTGATAAAAATAGTTATTATTATTAGTTGATAAAGATATTAAAATTATAATTTCGTATAAGTTTCATTGAAGACACACAAATAATTTCTTAATGAATGATGGTATTTCAAATATTTTCACTAAGTTTCAAAGTGCAGAAGATTATTTCAGCTCCGCTTCTTAAATCACTTAAAAAGATAAATTTTTTATCTAATCTACACACAATACACCCACAATTTCGAAAGCTGGATTATTAATAAGATAAACCACCTGAAACCTCACACATATAAGGACTTCCCAAATTCAAATGGGGGAAAAAATGGAATTGATGAAACGATTACATTTTCATATTAGCGAGCAGAAAATAGAAAATGTAATATCAGAAACCTGTTTACTGGTTTTCCAGTGAAGTGAGTTGTTCCCGGTAATTCTACATTGTTTTTTTTTATCAGTGGTTCGGGAAATTATGCAAACAATTCCCTTTTTTGTGCTTATTCACTGGGCCTTGGTTGCTACGGTGGCACAAAATATATACATAAAATCGCTAAAAAAAATTGGATTAGTTTCAACAGGAATGTACAAGCTGGAAATATATTCAAATAGTGTGCGTCTCTAAAAAAATTTCGACAAACAAGTGTGGAATCTGAAAAATCTTATTTTAAGATTGGTCTTTTTTCTGTACAAAAATTTTACATCAATAAGAGTGTTGATCAGGTATGCATCTAACGTGCTTTATTTTTAAGACATATTGACAAATAGGTCACGAATTTTACATTTTACAATTGTTCCCACAACGAAAATTTATTCTTGTATAAATATTTGTAGTAAAATTGTAGAATTTTATATATTTATATTATTTATATTCAAAATACAGCTTATTTTTGTAAGCTTTCGTCACTGTACACAAGAATTAAATAAAATGTCTAATTATTATGGATTTTTATAATATATTAGTGGCTTAAAGAATTTCCGGTAATATGCCGCAAAACCGTTTCTTTGAAAATTTTGCCGAATTACCGGAAATACAAAAAGCCGATGAATTTGCAACTACTTGTAACAAAATCAGTCTTCGTTATTTTACTGAAAGATTTTTTACTTAAATTGCGAGACTACTATTTTTCTTGGTTTACAATAGACTTATAAACACATGATACGCTGATAAATTAGTTTTTAAGCAGTCCTTTTAATGCTTGCAATACTTTGCGAAATGGATATTTCATTTTATGAATAAAATCACGTAACACGAAAAAGTATATTTGTGATTTTATATATATATAGGAATTTAAGCTATTAACTCTCACAAACAACTGACACCTGAATGCTGTGCAGTGGTTTCAGATGTGACTTACTTAACAAACAGTGAACAATTGATTGTTCTCTGCCAGTGAATCAATTATTGACTGGTTTCAAGTGTTTCGTTGGTAGATATGCTTAGGTCCTACCTTAATATTCCTTTTAAAATTCATACTGTCTTAAATTTCTGTAATTTAACACACAGATAACCATTAGCTGTTACATTGCTACTAAATATACCTGCAAATGTTCTCAGATGCTAATGAATGGAATTACTTATTACTTGTCAGTATCAAGGTCAACTTACTTGACAGAATCATGCTTTATATCTTTTTATAAAAATTTTTTTCGATTTTTAAGTTTAAAGCTTATTTATTAAAGTTTATTAACATGTGCTACATGTCGTTGTTTTACGAAAATGGCATCAACAAAAATGCGTTGGCTTAAAATAAAGGATACAAGTGTTATATACATTTCAAAGATTGACGTTATAATACATTATGAATTTAATAACTACACTTAGCTTGCTTGAGATTTATTTCCATTGCTAAGATATGTTTAATTTAGTATTTTACCGCCTGTTTATATTTTAATATTCGAACAGAGTGTTATTTGCTACTTTAACAATTGATTTTTTGCTCTTATTTTAATATTTAGTTTAAAATTGATTTTTATGGCAGAATCATCTGTTTTTATTCCTTTTGTTGTTAATATTGGCAACGTTTTGTACTTTAGAATGTTTTGCCTACGAAAATAAAATTAGAAATTTGAAAAAGGTATTTTCTTTCTTCCTTTTTTTAAACAATTTTCAGTCGTATATTTAATTTTCTATCTGAATACTTGAAATGGCTTCACGGAGCAGCAGTGTTCTACGAAACTTCCACAAAATCAAAATCACGTACTAATTATCGTATCAAAATACATTCAAATATCAAATCGACCTCGATGAAAAAATATTTTCTATTGTTTTAGTCGGAAAGAATCGAACGGTTAATTATTTAAAGCATATTCTAAAAGTTGGCAACAATACAATTTCACACACTGGTTCATTGTGTCCTAACGATATCTACTCTACCTTTACAACTCCATGCATTGTAGAAAACAAAACCATTCGAACGAAACCATTAGGTTTGATTAAATCAAAGCATTGGCTCCCGGATAATTGAGTCCTATCAGTCTAATTCATCATATTATCAGTCAATCCATCAATATATTTCCATTTGTGGGAAACGTTACCCGCTTGAGCGGATTTGAACAAAAATAACTCATTGAAAAAGATGTCATTCAGTTCCGTTTCTAAGACATGTTTCTGTCACATTAAAATTATTGTATGACAGATTATACTATAAGACAGTGGATTCAAGCCTGAATCGTGAATAAAGACATGCAAAAATGCGGTTTACCTGCCATAGAAAAACCCATTAATATGCTACAACTGGAGTGTCTTTATTATGCACAACTTCTATAAGCTGGGAAGATTCTATAACAGCGTAAACAGCTTGAGAAACAATTGAATTATAGGTTGTTAGTCCTGAAAGAAATAAGACAAGCAATACTAATATAATGGTTCACGATCGGAACAAAATGTCAACTGCTTCCTTTTTAATACTAAATTTTGCGTGAAGTTAGGCGTTCATGAAAAACCTTCGAATGATAATTTATAAATGATGTCTCGTAATAGAGGTTTTATTTTCAAATAAAATATAATCAGAAATTCTAAAAAAAATTATAAAAATAAGTAATAGTAAGAAATTATCAAGTGAAAGATTTGTTGGTATTATTTGTTGGTTGGTTAATTTATTTTAGACCAGATAGAACGTAAACAAACAATTCTACTATAATGGTATACGATTCGGAACAAAGTGCTTTCTGCTTTCATACTAAATTTTGCGTAAAGTTAGGGGTTCATGAAGAACTCTTGGAGAAATAATTTATAAATGTGATATCTCGCAACTGAGATTTTATTTACAAATAAAACAGCGAAATTGGAAATTCTAAAAAAATGTTAAAAGTAAGCACAGTAAGATATTATGAAAAGAAAGATTTATTGGCATTTGTAATTAAGAATAATAATCTAAATTGTGGATAAATTTTATCCCCCCCTTGGAAATAACAAATTTACGTACATTGTATAACAGTGTTTATTACATACCAATGCTTCTGAAACTGTGGATGGCGACTCAAAATGGGATCGCGAAAATTTTAGTTAGATACATGAATTTAAACAAATGGTCATAATCTATTCATTATCCTTAAAATGTTACATTTTCTGAGCAGAGCAGTAAAAAAATCGTAATAGTGGTTAAGTTTAACAGTATAAAGCTTATTTAATAAAAAGTACCAGTAAAGGCTTTATTACAGCTGTGCCGTATCACATCTTCAGCATGTCAAAATATATCATCAGAATCAAAATATGATCGCAAATGCATGATTCGCTATGACCTGTGCCACACAGGCGAATAAGTTTCTACACCACTATGACGATTTGTGTATGTGAAAACGCTTTTTTAATACAGTGAGTTATTTCTGTATCGTCGTATACGTGTACATCGCAAGAATAATACATTATTAGCCACCCAAGGGGCTAATGTTTTAATTAACCCAAAAATATTATATCTGACCACTTTTCAAAAATTTATCTTGTTTTTGCGTATATACCTTTTTGTCTGTTTTCACCTGTAACAAACTTAATTTTTAAAAATACGTCACAATAAATTTTTCCTGGAATTTTTTATTGGATTGAAATAAAATATATCAATATATGTCTGATACCTGCTTTCACCACTAATGAACTGAATTTTTAAAACTATGTCGTAATAAATTTCTCCCTTTTTTTTTTTTTTTAAGTATTTATTTAATTACCGATTTATGTACCACATTAATCATGTGTAAATTGGAATCGAGATATGACTGAAAATAAATAACATTATTCAGAATTTTAAGACAGTTCTGAGCGAGGTATTTTTTTAGCCACCCAAGGGGCTATTGTTTTAGGATGATCACTTTAAACGTACCAGATCACTTTTCAATTTTTTATCGTTTTCTTCAATTTTTATTACATTTAGCTTAAATATGTTCAATTTAAAAAATTATCGTTTGCTTTAATAATAATTATTATTAAAAAAAGCGCACCTTGGGTGGCTAAACCTGTTCTTTGCAAAAATTTGCATAGAACTTCTTAAATTTGTTTTACTCTTTTAATCGATTAAGGTTGGTATTTATTTCAGAAGTTATTACAAGAAATATTGTTTTACTTATATTTTAAGATAAAATTATATTTTTACCCATGAACAAATGGTTGAACTTAAGTAACAAAGGTATTGTGTGTGTTATGAGTATTTAATTTTACTTTAAAAAAAAATTATTAAAAAAATGTAACTAATTACAATTAAAATTTATTCGCTTATTAATTTTAAATTAAATTAGAAATTAAACAACGGATATATATTCAAGTATACTTATGGTTGAAAAGGAGGAGATTCGTTCCAAATTTTTAAGTGTGGAAGTTGGGTCGCTCAAATAAAAAGCTTCATATCGGATAACCTTTCTACGAAGCATAATTGAAAATAAGGCTTCCCTGTTCATAACTTTTTCATTTATAACTCAATTTTGCCAAATCTTGTTGAGGTTGAAAGCTACGTGTATCTTCTCTGTCATGCATTATTCCTTTTCCGACACATTTCGCAGCACTTTTCCGGCACTAGCTCCAATGAGTGACTAGTCGGACAAACCCGTTGGGGAACCATTTCCGTGGCTGTGGATTACACCTGGATTTAATGATAGCTTCCATCTCGTCCTCAGAACAAAATTGATGCTCTTTAAGGCTTTCTTCTATCTTTGGGAAGAAGTGAATGTTTCAAGGAGCAGTGTTGGGGGTGAAAGGTAGATATATGAAACTCAACGATGCTTCACTGCTTCAACGCCATATGGGTAGCCATCTTCTTCACTTCTTAGCATCCCAACGACACCTGAGAACAAAAGAAAAGAAATACATTTTTTACATAAAGGACATAATATGCAGATCTAAGGTATGATAAACATTTTTAAAATAGGGTTTGAAATGAAAAAGTTACAGCCACATGAAAGCAATAATTTTCAACTAAATCTCGTAATTATAATTCGAAAATGAGATATTCCAAAACTAGAAATTTTTATTTATTGCAATGCCTATGAACTCCAGATTTAATTACGATTTTCATAAAAAATACCCCTAATTCCGAATTACTTGTTCAAGCATTTCTAAGTATTCTGTATTTCCAAGCATTATAGTTCTTACACTTATTTACAAGTGATGAGATTAGGGTTGTATATTAACGTCTCACTAAGCGAGGGCTATTGCTGGCGGTCCTCTTAATTTTGAGCCTCGATCAAGTGAGGAGGACCACAATCACCTGGAACATTCCTCTGCAAACTTCTACACCATGCCAACGGGAGGACTTGGGATCTCAACCAAATTTAACGAGCATCAGCCTCACTACTCGGTGGGTGTTAAGGGGTTTCTGGACTCGAACCCCCGATTCGACGAAAACTCCCCCAGCCGAGAGTCCACGACCATGACCATTAATGCTATAGCAGCCACCCTTATTTACAAAAAATATATTTATGTGTTATTTTTCTCTAAGCAACTTCATGGAGGAATACTAAGCCACAAATCAATAATTATTTGACAACCATGTCAAAGAATACTAAATACGCAGAACTTACAAGTTGAAAAATTCTTAACAATACCCTAAGAGTATCGGTTCTACCATACATTTTTTCCACTAGAAGGATGTAACGTATTTGCTATCACTAAATTAATAAACAGCTTAACCATTCATTAGATTAATATTTTGTAATCATAATTCGTTTTGCCAATTAATAAAGTTTGAAACAAAATGATTAATTAAAATTTATATTTAAAAAACTATGGAATGAGTGTAAATATCGCTATATGTTTCGTTATCCAAACATATAGCGATATATATGATTGCACAGTTTAATCAAATACGTATTGAATAACGGGAAAATATTAAGAATCGATTGTGGGGAAGTAATTTAGTAGATAGCCCCCTTGTAATTTTTCCCGAATACTTCTGGAACTAGTTATCAGATTTGTGATATAGGCTATTAAAACAATTCTCTACCAAATTCTTAGAAAAATTTGAGTTCCTAAGAATACTAAGAGGTTAAAATACTTCAAATTTACATGTTTTGAATTTGCTCTTGAAATTTAGAGGAAACTTCTCTTATTCCATAGATATATTATTTATAAGCATTTAATTAATAGAACGGATGAAAATTGAATTTAAAGGGACTCAGTACCCTAAAATCGACAAAAAAGTCGATTTTTTTTTATTTTACATATTAATAATTTTTGAATTGTTATCTTTCGATTGATGCATTACTTTTGTAAGTATAAGAAATAGACGTTGGAGGAAGTGAAAATAAAAAAAATGTAAGCAAACAAATTTTGGGAGCTTGATTCTCACCCCTGTTTTAGATTGACAATAACGATGCTAGTAGTTTCATGCTATATTCTTATCAACAGCTTTTCAAAAACTAATCATATTTTGATTTAATCTTAACTTTTGCGTATTATTATTTTTTTTATTTGCTACAAATTTCATTAGGAGTGATTTGTTGATATCTCTTGTTTCGTGTGAAGTGAATTCATCGAATTCATTCTAACCACATTCCAAGTTTATTATTTCATAATTCGTGTTCTTATTCACCATATATTTTCATACAAATATAATATTTTGAGGTTAGATGAGGCAAAAAAGTTTTAAAAATGCATTTATTCTTATTATTATATACATATTTTACATTTTCCTTATTAGTCATGTGCAATTAATATTCTTTGAAAAAAGTAAACAATTATTAAAAATACGAACTGAAATTGTATGAAAAGGAAACAATTACTAAGAAAAGCATATAGCAAATGTTTTAGAATGCCATTTTAAGTTAAATGATGCATGTATTAATTATTTTTTCTAAGTTTTTGTTTTTTCAATTCATCAATGCATTTAAAATGCTACTTCTCCCCAAATATTTACCAATCATTTGAATTTCATTATGTATGTTATATATAATACATGTTATAAAGGTAGGAGTCCATTTTGCAGTAAAATGAACACTGTTTCTTTTTTTAAAGAAAAATAATTAAAATGTAAGAGTTATAAGAATTTGTGCTGAATTTTAGCGCTCGTTTTAACTATTTTATGATTTATTTTCCAAAGCTAAATAAGTCATTGTAAAATCGATCCTTAAATTTGCTTAAAATATTCTAGAGAATGTAAAAAAAAATTTCTTATTAAAATATCAATAAATTCTAGAGGTATAGAATTTTTAATTTTTCCAAATTTTATAACATTTTTAAATATGTATCAACAATGCATCTACATTTTCAACTGAAATCATTTTCTTAAGTAGAAACACTGTACGACGTGCTATAACATAACTTTTAAATGCGTAAATTTTTTAAAAAAATTTCTCAAAGGAAACTGAGTTCCAATAAAATTGAATATAAATATATTATAACTTTATTTATGTTTTCCTCAAAATGTGTTTTTTTTAGTCCTGGTACACACTTTACTCAAAAACTACATTATCCATAGAGCTGATATTTTCCACATTCTCAAATGATGTTATTTTCTATACAGTAAATATTAATTTTTTCCTAATAAGATATTTCAAATTTTAGATATTGCAAAATATAATTAAATAAAAATTAAGGGAAATTTGTTTCACAAAATTTCAAATTTCATTAAATATAATTTTAAAATTATAATTATAATCAGTATGTAGAATATTATGTTTAAAAGTACTCTCTCAGAGCAAATTTCAAAATTATAAATGTAATAGATTTTATACAAGGTATGTCTAAAAGAAAGTTCTAGTATTTCTTATGAAAATATTATAAACCGAACGCTAGAAAATTGAACAATAACAATGTAAACAAACATGCTAATCAATAAAGAAAATTATCTCATTTTGCCTTTTTCTCAAAATGTGGTTTCTTAGGATTCTGGTACTTTCCACAAAATCTGCTTCATTTATTGGTGTAATATTTTTCACGTTATCAAATGAAGTGCGCTATTAAATAATGAGACTGACTCTGAAAAACATTTTATTTCGATGTCATACATAGTTACATATTATCACCTGCAATATGCCTCCCTCCTCTATCCCCACAACACTCCCAGCGAATCTTCCATTGTTCGAAACAGTGCTGAAACTCTTCTTCTGTCAGTTCCTTCAGGATGCGCGCCGTTTCTCTTTCTCAGCTTCAATGGACTCAAATCTTGTTACTTTTAAAGCAAATTTCACCTCAGAATACAGACAGAAGTAACGTGGCTAAAAATCCGGCGAATAGGATGGATGATGTAACACTGGGATGGTGTACTGTCTAGGGACCTTTTGACAGATACATCTTGAGACCTCTTGATTGAACCGGCGCATTGTCTTGGAGGACAAATTTGCCGCATGGATTCTTTGTCAATCGCACAGATACTCAACAATTGCACCGATACTTAACTGACGATCAGATAGTACCAGGTTACCGAATTTTTCAATATTGTCAACCGATTTTGTCGTAGAAGGGCGACCTTGGTGTGAATTATCTTCAACGTCTTCTCTGTCATCTTGAAAACATTTAAACCACTCAAAACACGTGCATGCGAAAAATATTCATTGCCGTACACTGCTTTCAATAAATTATAGATTCATCAGCAGCTTTTCCAAGTTTCATGCGAAATATTACAACAATTTGTTGCTCATTTATCATTTTTCAGGCGAAACAAAAAAAAATAACACTATTGCGAAAGAAGGCTATTGCTACACTTATTTGTTTACAAAAGCGAGAGGCACCACATTCGAAAGAGAAGGCTTCACGCTAAACTCGGTCGCTAGCGATTGGCGCATGTGCACTTCTTCTGTAGCAGCGTCAGTCTCGTTATTTAATAGTACACCTTGTATTTGTTAATAAAATATTATAAAAATAATCAAATAGTTACAGTATACTTGCACTAATATTTAAGATTGACTTCAAAAAAACTTTCTGCTACTAAAGAACCAACGTGTAGCGGAGCTGATACATATTAAATCTGCCGTGGCTCCAAGTCTTCCTATGGTGTGGTATGCAAATTTCGTAAGAGAGATATCAACTTAGATATCCTCGTCACTTGGCTGATGTTTAAAATTATGAGATCCGTTGCCAATAGATCTCGTGTTGCTTCTACGAAATAAAAAAAAACATTAAATCAATCAAAAACCTTTTTGAGCTTTTAGATTTTAATTATGGGATACAATAATAGGATACTGAATTAGAAGGTAAGTAAGAGAGTAAAAAAAATGTACGATTTCTCTCTGTGGAATACATCAAGATAATTTCAACTTTCTTCCAAACTCCTTTTTGCTCCAAAATGTCCAGAATATTTACTCAAAATTAATTTTTTTTGCTTACTAACTATTTTTTGTTGATACAGATAGAGAACATATTTTGAAATTGTCATTTTAATAACATTTTAGGTTACAGTACTCGTATATAAGAAAAGAAAAAAGCTATTTTTAGCAGAAAGCCTTGTTTTGAATGTTGTGAGTGTAAAACTGAGAAATTGGAATCTTTCACACGCCCACACACATAATACTTCATTTATCGAAACTATGTTATAAAATATCCCTTTGCATAAACTAATTCATATTCATCATTTCTAGAATTTTTTTTTATTTCCAACAATTTTATAAGTGCTTACGGTATTTGTTTTTTCTAATGATTGCAGCTTTCAATTAAAAGAAAAAATTTCTTTTATTTATATTAAATTATTTTGCAGAGTACAAAATTACTTTTTGGTAATTTTTATTAGAAATGTAATTTTATTTTTCCCTTTACGGAGACTTATTAAGTAATTAAAATATTTCAAAAGAGGAACAAGTACTTGGCTTTAACTTTACGCTAATTTGATTTTCTAAAAAATAAGGCACATAAAAGTACCTTATTATTATTTTTATTATTATTTATTTATAAGGTGCCTGAAAGTACCTTATTTTTACTCCACTCTTATTTCAAATTGAAATTCTAATGGATATAACAAAATTGAAAAAAAAAAAAAAATTAAAAAAAAATGGCTGTGAATACTATATTTCCTCCTTAAGTTTTTAAATGAATGTTAATTTTCCCTTAAGGTTTTCTCTTCCCAATTTAATATTTTTCAGAACACTTCTTTTTTAAGGTAATAGAATCAGTGAGGGTAATTAGGCTACTTTTCTATTTTTACCGACAAATCTGTACCCACCAAATTTTACTTCACTTAAACAAATAAGGTAATGAAAAGAAACAAAATTTTATTATTTTATAGTATCCGTACACCTTCGGAGAAAGTTTTTTGAAATAGATTGATATTTGCTATCAAAATATTTTTAATTCTAAAATATAACCTAAATCTATGAAAAACACATTTAAGAATATGATTTTAATTCAAAAAATATTTTGGAGGGGAAAACATGGTGAAAATAGTACATAACAATTGATTATCAGAATAACGCTCATAACTCAAAAGTAAACAAAAATATCATTATTCTATTAATTTTATATTATTCATCATAACATTTTGGAGGGCTGGTACTACTTTCATGATGAAAATCACATTATTACAATTTTTATTGTGTTTGGAATCCAATAGCAATGAAAAATCAAAAAAAAAAAAAAAAGTTATAACAATACATGATTTACACCTTTGTTACTAAAAACATATCACTTTTACAAACATGAGAGTATTAGGGGCTCTTAAAAATTAAATAAGGAAGGTACTTGCTCAACTTAAATTAATTTCGTTCATAACTTTTTCTGATATCTACGTTGTTATATGTGAATATGTTGAGGAAACTCATTTTGAGAAAAATTCAAAAACGAACTTTCAAATGTGATTAAAAATTAGCTACCGAGTGAAATTCAAATCCCTGTAACTTGAGTTCTAAAAAAGGTATAAGTAAAATTCAAATACTAATAGAAAGAAAAGAAAATTTAAATTTTAAACTGACATTCAAATTAGAAAATCGAAAGTTTTGACAAAAATAACGTTTTAAAGTTTTACGTATACCTTAATTAACTGAACTTTATTTCAATTCGAAGTGTATCAAATGTAAATAAAATAAGAAACCTAGTTCTTTTTCTCCTGACTCCAGTCCCCCAAATCTTCTGCTTGATTGGTAGCATATTGACCAGACCATGAAAAAAAATCTGATTAAAAAGAGCATAAAAAGCATAATATTAAATGAAATAAACATATGAAACAAAAAGGTTCGCATGCACATATTACAGCCACTAGCGAAGGTAAAATATTCATTACTGGTCAGGAATCCTACAGCTACATTTTTCCGAACAGACAGCGATTCATGTCTGAACCACAAAAGATTTGAGATAATTCAGAACAAATTATTAAAGAGAATTAAGAAACCTAACAGAATTATAAAAGTGTATTTTATTTATCCTATTCCTTAACTATCTTGAAAAAGGAAAACATACTAGCTCAAAATAGCAACAGTATTCCGGGAAGCCATGCAAAACATAATAGCCTCGTCCTCAGTTAAAGTTATTCGGCAGTCGATTTTGTATCTTCTCTGAACACTGCTAAAACCTAAAACCTGAGAACACTGCTGTTCAGAGTAGATATTACAGATGTAGTTAATTTTTCATACAATGCATTTTCCTAATTTGTTTTCAATAATGAATTGCTTGAAAATACTTTAAGTCCCTTTTATTGATAATCAACTCATTGATATTCAAATGTTAAAATTTCGAGAGAAGTTTAAAAAATTAAAACAGAAACTAGCAATACTCCCATTTTTTCCCCTGTTTATCTTTTCTGCACTCTTTAGAAATTTCTGAAAAGGAATTTTAAAACTGATTTTTTTTTAAAAAAAAATTCTAAATCTTGTTATAAAGTTTTATGTAGTATATGTTCATAAAATCTCCATTATCAAATATTATCAATTCCTACAAATCCTACAAAATTTCTTCAAAAGTCATTCTGTTTTTTTCATTCCATTAAGTTATTCATTATTTTTCTAAATCAATATTCATGCATAAACATTAACAATAGCGCTAATTCTTTGGAATATTGTATTATAATATTCTCCTGTTGTCTATGGATTAAAAAATGTACCTTTCTTTTTAAAAATCTAGAATGTTACTGTTTCATTTTTGAGCACACTGCAAACTAAAAACTGCAAACCAAAAGCATTCCTCGATTACAAAATAATCAAGGCAAAGATAAAGAACACATCCTTAAGCTTTTATTAATATTTTTGAAGAATACTGAGCATGCTATGGTATTCTGTCATTTTATAAAACTAATTTAGAGTTACTTTATGGAGTTCAAATTTGAAGTTCGAAATTTATTGAAAAATTATGTTTATGACATCTATCGGGAAAGTATAAAAAAATAATAAATATAGATTTATTATGTAAAAAAAAAAAAAGCATTTTTAAATAATTTAATTTACTCAAAAGATCATATTTGATTATTTACAAATCAACAGTCCATATCGATGATATCAACATACATACAAAATGAAAGGGAAAAAACATCTTGATAGACAGCCAAACACAGGGGAAATTAAAATTAAATTAAAATATAGAATTATAAGTAATGAACTCAATAATATAAAAAGCTAAAAAAATAACTTCCTAAAACAAAAAATAATAGTGCATTTGGAAATCAAATTGACCGTAGATGAAAATTGTGAGGTAATCATTAAATTTTTTTTTCAGTTTTCTAACACCTCTCTCTCTCTCTCTCTCTCTCTCTCTATATATATATATATATATATATATATATATATATATATATATATCTTCTCGAATCAAATGTATAAAACATTTATTGAATACAAACCGAAGACAATGGAAAACCAAATCTCTGAAAGAACTCTTTTTTATATATGTTACTTATAAAACCTACCTACATTTCAAATATAAAATTAAAGACGTTATATATCCTTCTTAATTGCAATTAATATATAGAAAATAATTAGTAAATGGAGTTTTTCGAATTCAAAAACAAATTCTCATGAAGGAACAAATCATTGCTAAAGAAAAACAGGAATTAATTTTTTCATACATTAAAATATTATCTCTGAAAATGTTGAGAAACGATTAAAAACTATTTAAATTATTTTTCATTCAATATTTTGGTCCATTTGACATCAGCAATGGCCTAAATTACAAGTTTCCTATTAATTTCAAACTTTAACCACCGTTTTTTTTATTTTTATTTTTTTAATCTTAGGTTAGATAATTAAGGCACTCTTCCATACCAGCCATTTTAACTTCGTAAACGTAATATTAATCCAATAGAATTTCTACTACCATCCTCAAAAAATAAATCTTTACTATTTGTATTTTATCTATTTGAATGTAAAAAAAAATAATAATAAATGCATCCAAAAGAACAAAAAATATTAAAAGTTTCCATGGGACTATTTTTCTCTCCGATATCTTAAAATATTTTTACTCCTATTTTAATGATTCATTTGTAGATTTTCTGGTCTTTCAAAAATATTCTAAAATGCTTACAAATTGGGAAAAAAATGTTTTTTTGCAGAAGTCTTCATTATTTTTTACTCTTTAGGATACATTTTATTGTATTCAAAATGATAAAATAGTCTCGATTTCAGGACAATGAAAAATTGTCAGGACAAAAAAAATTTGTAGAAATTCCATAGAATTACATAAGCTCACGACATCAAAATGGCTGGTAGATGCGAGCCTTAAAATCAATTAAAATAATATTCAGAATTAAATTTAATATGTGATCAAAATAAAAGGATAATCACAGTAAAACACCGGAAAGATTTCTAACATGCGTCTGGTAGTAGAATAAAGAAATTTCCCTTACTACTGTTACAACACATTTTCACTCATCTATTGCTCAAAAATAGAATCAAATACAACTTTTCAAATTAAATATATTGCCTTAAAATAAAACTAAAAATTGGCTGCTTTAAAGTAACATCAATCTTGACGCAACACGAAGACTACTACAAGTAACGCGCCTTGTAATTTTGAGCAAAAGTCAAAAGACGAGGATTGCGCATGAATTGGTACTCCACTCTCCACATCCACAACCTTGACAGATTTAGCATGCACGATGATCAGAAGTATGATATTCAAGCCTAATACTCATCGGTTAAGAATCTACTTCTCTACTAATCAGACAGAAAAGCTGATCCAATCAGGTATTAGTTCCCTTTCCTTCTCTCGACAGAAAATAAAATTAATCACATAAGGAATGTAATCTTTACAAAAATTGGATTCAAGTCTCTAACTCATAAGAGTTTTACACTTAATAAAGGCTTTCTTTAAATCTAATCTGGAACTTCCCCATAGATTTAACATCACCGCACTTAAGCTTTAAGCCATAACTATTCTGCCATAACTATTCCCTTTTGCGTTAAAAATAAAATATTCTTGCCATCATCAAATATTTAGAATAATTCCATCGTTGATAAAAATCTACTGAAGAAAACTAGAAACAGAGTCTTCAAAAGAATTTCATTCTCGTTACGTTGTTTACAGTTGCTACCTTTTACGTTACAACCTACAGTTCAAACACAAGGCAGAAGAGATTAAATATCCTCCTTAATTGCTATTTGCTCAGAGAATACGAGAAACCAGACCTCCAAAAGCGGCAAAATTCAATCAAGTGTCCCAAGACAGCTAAATCGGGATGAAACAAAACACGTTTCCCCAATTCTGTGACAGATGACGGCGTGCAATTCTTTGTTTACAAAGAATGAGAAAGATCCTTCCACCGAAAGGGAGCTAGCTCGCTTTCACTTTTAATTGGCTACAGCATTGTTCTTTTAATTAGTTTAATTAGCACATACTTACAACTGTTTGACCTGAAGAAAGATATATTAAAGAGCGAGACAATGGTTGGTAGCTGTGGGACAAAAGATCTTTTAAACTCTGCGGCCCCTACTGGCAGATATTAAAACTTAAAAGTTGTATTTCGCTACTGGATTAATGACTAGTTTATTTAACATTGTTTGTGGTTTTAGCATTGTTTTTTTCTTCAATCCTAGAGGCACGTTTTTATGAAGAGTTTCTCTTTTTTTCTATCTTCCCTTTGTAGTGACTTGAAGCTATTTTGTGTGGGTGAAAAGTTTCTTCGTTTGTTTCTTTTAATGCTGCTTTGTTGTCTGTAAATCACTACCCGATTTAATTGTAAGGGAATTCACATTTATCATTTGTTACGACTTTTGATGCCTTTATCAATCAGATTGTCTGAAATTACTCATCTTCACTCACAAAAAGAGGCGCAAAATATTGAACGGAATATTCTAATAATGAGTTATAAATACATGCGTTACCCGAATTACACACACACACACACACATATATATATAATTATCGTTTATAAAAATTATTCTTATTCTAATGCTGAGAGCATTGTAAATTAAGTTATTAATAATTACTCTGTTAAATAATTTTCGTCTCTTGACCGTGGTTCAAAATTAGGAGATCCGTCTCCAATAGCCCTAGTATGACGTTTATAAAACCAACCTAAGAAATAATTTTAAGTAATTGCTTTTGCTGAACTTGTTGAGTAATAATTACTCAATACGGTTGGAAAATGAATGCTCTCTTATAGCGTTGACTTAAATTTTCATTTTAAATAATAGAAATTTTAAAACATATAGATAATGTATCATTCCAATAACACTAAAAAATAAAACTAAGGTTCTCCTACACTTTAAATATATCAAATGGTATAGATTAAGATTTTACATTTCAAAAGCGTAAAAATTCAATAAAATGTTATACAATAAAATAGTAAAAGAGGTTTCCCATAAAAAAATCAAACAATTCAAAAAACTTGATAAAATGTTACTAGAAACTAGCCTTGTGTATTTAATCGTTCAACTTCTTGAATTTTATAGTGAATCATAATTATCATAAAATGATATATAATTTTAAATATTATTTAACCAGTAAAACTTTTGACAGGAACTATTGAAAAGTAATAAACTACAAAAACTTAAGTATCATTAATAATTTTAAAAGTAAAATAAAAGAAATGGATCTTTTTGCAATTATCGATTACTTTTGAGAAGATAGCTAAAATTTCAAACGTCTATCAAAAATTAAATTTTGTTTAAAAAAAAAAACAAATTAGTGCAGAATTCCACATTGTTCAGATTTTCTGATCTAATAAATGGTGATTTTTAATGGCGTAAATAATGACAATAAATAAACCTTATTCTCATTTACTACTCAGTTTCAAAGGTAAAGACAGAGTACAATTAATCTTTTGAGATTTGTAAGAGAAAAAGAACGCAATATATCAATTACGAACCTCACGACGAGAAAAGAGTATACAGTATATCAACTTATCACGTTTATCCCGCATTTATACCTAAGGACAGAGAGGGTGTATTATAATCAACAACTAAGAAACAAAGTACTATGTTTATATATATAAAGACTTGCTCGCGCTTCTAAGTAGATTTGGAATGAATATGGAATTTTCGTTCTTTGGTATGTGGTATTAGAAATTTATACCGCAAGGCGGAAGGTCGATACTTGAAAATTAACAAAATGCAAATTGCGACCCGCGTTTCTTAAAAAGCTCTCTAGAGTAGAGTTGATCGAACTTTAAAAAATTCGAATCGAGCAGAAACAAGCCACGAGTCCAATCATAGTAATTGATCAATTCAGGCTGTAAGTTTCGCACGTTGCCAGCAGTGGCAAAACCACCACCACCGCTTGCGACTTCTTTATTGTTCTTTTGGCTGGTCACTTTTTAACGGCTGTGAGCGCGCTGCAATCACAGCCTGGAACCGTGACTCACGTTTGGCACACGTGCAAATGGTCAAATAGTCGGATGGAAGAACTCGAAGAAAATTATCAACTATTTCTTCTCTTCTCTCTCGCAGCAAAAATAACCTCGCACCCGATGTGTACAAACATTTAATAGCGCATATTTCACCCACCTTCTTGATATAAGCGCCGGTGAATTTTTTCACTCCATCTGAGGTTAAAATCGTGTTTTTCCTTCACGTCTTTGGCAACATTTTAAGTATTCTTTAAGTGATTTCGAATGATTTGGGCAAAAAATTTCCGCAGTGGCATGATCAACCTATTAAAGCTAAGAGTCCTTAAACTTCCCCCTTCTTTTTTTATTCTTTCTTTCTTTTTTAATTCTCGTGTGTAAGTGGGTGGACCACGTGTTATTAGCGAGGGTGCAGTGGCATCGACCAGTATTGCACCACTGGGGTAAGTGTCAGACGTTATTGATGACTTTCAATCAATACTTATCATGCTACATAATGATAGGAGTTGGGTCCGTGGCGAGTTATCTGGGTTCCGGTATTCAAATGAGCTGCGTCATACGTCCCTTGTATGTTTTCTGCTACGAGGCTGCTGCGGTAAACACGCACACTGTAAATACTTGTTAACCGTTTAAAGATTTGATAGGCTTGATGGTACCGCTTAATCTTAAAATGGAAGAGACACGTATCGCTTTTTATAAGCCGGGCTTGGCTTCTCAGGTCTATTTTCTGTGATATTCAGTGTTGAAATGATCTTATAGTATGAAAGAATTAATTTCAACCTGCTACTTTAGTACTATTTTCAAAACGTTCTTTAGGAACCGTATAAAGTTGTTAACAGTTTAACAAAATGCTTGATCATAGCACTTCATCTTGAAATGAAACTGAGATGAATCATTCTCTGTATACCAAACTTGATTTTATTCATTTTGTGCTGTTATGAGTTTAAAGTATTCTTAATTCGAATAATTAATAACTTAATTTTGTTGTGCTAGTACTACTTCCAAAGTGCTTTGGGAACAGTTAATAGTTGATAATTGTTTATTAAATTACTTAATTATGATGCTTAATCTTGAAATGGATGAAATGTATAACGTTTCTAGAAGCCAGACTTTAGTTCTCTATTCGCTTTTATACTCAGTGTTAAAATGAGTTTAAAGCATTAAAGAATTAGTTTTATTAATTTTAATTAGTTAACATTTTTTTCAAAACGTTCTTTGGGATCTATACATAGTTGTTAGTAATTAAACAAAGGGTCGATAATAGCACTTTATCTTGAAATGAAATTGAGACGTATCATTCTTTGTATTACAAGCTTAGTTTCATTTTTTGTGTGCTGATATGAGTTTAAAGTATGAAAGTTTAAACTTCAACCTATTGTGTTTGTACTATTTTCTAAGCGTTTTGGGAACAGAAAATAGTTGGTAACTGTTTAATCAAATTATTTGAATAATAATTGAAATGGTTAATCTTGAAATGGAAGACATATGAATCGTTTTTTATAAACTAGATTTGGCTTCAAGTCTATTCGCTGTGATATTCAGTGTTGATATAAGTTTAAAGTATGAAAATCATAATTTTAACCTGTTGCGTTAACTCTATTTTGAAAACGTGTTTTTGGAACCATTCTATGTGTTTACTGTTTAACATAAAATTCTCGGTTATAAAACTTCATCTTGCGATGTTATAACTTTATAAGCCAAGTTTGATTTTATGTCTCTTTATTGAAATACATGACACTTATATATGTTCAAAGTATGGAAGTACATTAATTAATTTTGAACTGGTATGTTAATACTTTGAAACATTCTTTGGGTTCAGTAAATTGTGAATAACATGTTGTATGATAGTCGTTTGTACGGTAAAAATTGTTAGTTTAGATGTTTTTTGTCACATCTTAAATTTTTGCCCATGAATTTGAAACACCTCGTATAAGTCAAACTTGTTTTTACATCTATTTGCTATGACACGCAATTCTGAGAACAAATTAATGTGCTAACTTCAACCTGTTTTACAGTAACAATTACTTTGGGAACAATTAAAAGTAGTTAATTACTTAGAAAATTTCAAAATGCTTGATTATAACAGTTAATCTATAGATAATCGTTCGTGAGTAAGTTGTATCGTTTTTATGTAATTTGATTCAGTATCTACTTGCAGTGATATACACCCCCTCCCCCAATATCAAATTAAATTACAAAAGATGTAAACTACAATGATGTTATTATTACTAATGTCTAAACTTTTGAAGGGAGCAGTTAATAGTTATGAGCATTTTAAAAATTTAACATTAGAGAATGATCGAATATTTTTTTATCTTCATATTTATTTCCCAAGGCACTTCGTTGACTAAAAAAATTGCGAATTTTCTATAAAATATGCATCAGCAACTATTCATTAGACATTTATGTCTAAAATATCATAGTATTTGATAAATTTCTTTATACCTCACGAATTCTTTACTACACTATACAGAAAATACAGGTAAAAATACTACCTTAATGTTATTATATTAACAGTTATTAGAACCGTATAACACCAAAATAATAATAGAAAGAGAGAGGTAATTGCCATTGGTGAATTATTTTATAGCATCGTCTGGCTATTTTAGAAAAATAATATAATAAAATTAAAAAACTTGTTTCTGAAATTCACGTTGTCAAAAAAATCATAAATTAATCGTTTACTGTTTTAAAATTAAAGTGGTACCTAACTTGAAGTCAAAATCTCCCCAGGTGTTCAAATGTTATGCTTGACGGCAATATTTAATTTTTTGAATAGAATAGTGACATATCGCTCCTTATATTTTTTGTTATAATTATTATGTTGTTATAATTATTATATTGTTATAGTTATTATATTGTTATAATTAATTATTATATTGTTAATTATTATATTGTTAACTATTATATTGTTAATTATTGTATTGTTAATTATTATATTGTTAACAATTATATTGT
This sequence comes from Nephila pilipes, assembly GCA_019974015.1. Lineage (NCBI taxonomy): Eukaryota > Metazoa > Arthropoda > Arachnida > Araneae > Nephilidae > Nephila > Nephila pilipes. The sequence continues at coordinate 74,684 of BMAW01123244.1, read as the reverse complement.
TAATTATTATATTGTTAACTATTATATTGTTATTATATTGTTAACTATTATATTGTTAACTATTATATTGTTAATTATTATATTGTTATAATTAAAAACTGATTTAATTCTTTTGAGTGTAGTTTAAGTGCATATTGAGTAAAATTTAATTAAAAATACGAATGCACGAACTTCACCTAGAGGCAGCAATTCTGCTTTATTGTTTGAATTCTATTGTTTATTTAGGGGGGAAATTATTATGAGATCATTTAAATTTTACCAATATATAAAAAGGAATAGAACGTAAAGTAAAATGAAAAAGAAAACAGATCCTTCTTAACTACATTTGCTTTCAGTTTAATACTTTTATTTTATTTAAGAGAAATAAAGTATTCTTTTGAGCAAACATTATTTCATCAAATGATTTAAGAAAATAACTGTTTACATCGATTGAATAAGAAGCAACTGTAATTCTTATCTAATGTTTAGCGTTTCTTTATGTATAACAATAAATATGGTGTCAACAAATAGGTCTTTGATTGCATATTTGACGAAGGCTATTAATTATGCCGGATATTTAATATCTTAAGTTACATTTAAGTTTTCTTTTTTTCCTTAAAAAGCTGAACAAAACAAAAATTGGCTAAAAAAATATTTGGAGAAAATTTACAGAATGCAACGTGTTATCATTTTACAAACACATAAAATTAAAATAAATAAATAGCCCAATAATTTTTGTGTACAGAACAGAATCAGTTAGGAGTTGAAATTTTAAAATATATATGTATTGATCAAATCTCAGGTTTATATATAGATAAAAAAAAATTAATACCCCAAAAGAGACTATACGATTCTTAATAGTTAATCGAATTCCATCCTTGAGAAAAATTACCAAAATTTTTTCTAATATCTTTTTTATAATTCTTATTGTTTTATATTTTAATAATAATATACACTTAATAATGATTATTTTAATAATAAATTACGGTTTAATCATTTACAGATGTATAAATCGTTAAGTATTCGATCAAGTAGCTAACTGTATATTTGACAACAAATGTCAAGTTAAATAAGCAGAGAAATATAATACTTTTCAAATTTACTATTAAGGAAAATTTATTGCAATAAATATAGTTCGTAAAAATGGCTAATAACTTTCTATGCGTTCCAAGCAAAACTTATTTATTGTAAAAAAATTTTAATTAAAAATTCATTTAATTAAAATGAACTGAAATTTTTCTTTCTTTTTTGGTTTTTATTACTAAAAATTCACCTCTAAAGTATTGTTTGAGCTGATTCAGATAAGTAAAAGGAAAATTACTTTACAGGATATGCTCAATTTATATCTATAATAATGATTAATGAAAAGATTATAAGCATGTACAATTTAATTGTACCTATACATTTAATTAATACACAATATTTATAACATTTATTGATTAGTTTTGCTACTAATGTAATAATTTAATTACAAACTATTTTATACATATCATTATTATGTAGAGACGTGCAGTCATCACGCTTATGTTTTTTATTAATTTCTTAAATTATTATAATTAATTAAAAATGCCTTAATTAAAATTACCTTGAAATGATGTAAATAGGATATAAGTATCTTTTGAATCTTTTTTTTTTTTTTTTTTTGAGAAATCATTTAAATATTATACAAACCATACTATTTCTTATTGTATTCAGTGAAATATCTGATAAAATTGATAAAATTAAATAATTTAAATGCATAACAATTGTTTCTGGATACTTTATAGAGGGTTCGGACTCACAAAACATCCTTTTGTCATGTCGAAACATTTTTTAGTTCGAGGAAAATCTGTCAATATTATGTATTTTTTAACTGTATAACTGATGTGAATTGTGTGTTATGTTTCTAAATGATAATTTTTTGACTGAAGATTATACAATGTTAAATGTTATTTATAACTTTTATCTTTTTACACAAAAACCTACCGACATTTTATATATATCTATTTCTACCGGTAGAGGTCAATTGACGGCTTTTCAAATAAGCGTTATATTCCTTTCCAGTGGTTTATAAATAATACATATTTTAGCATTGGCAATAAAACATAAAATAATTGTCATGCAATAATAAGAAAACATTTCTTTTTTTTTTTTTTTTTTTTTTTTTGGATTTTACGCTTACACAGTTTTAGAAAAAGACTAAAAATTGAAGTATTATATTTTACTTCAGTAATTTGCATATAAATCGTTATTCAAATTAAAATAAAATTTATTCACCGTCGCACTATTTACTGATGAAAGTTATTCTTGAAAATTTTCCACAAACATGTTTTTAACGTGAAAAACATATTTAGAGGTTTCATTTGTTTATTTGCAATACCCAATTCGGCATGTATTCGTCTTTCAAAAATTATAGTGGCTCGTAATCGCAGTAGAGAACAAGGAAACGTGCGTGAGACCCGTTGAGTCCTTGTAAATGAAACGGGATTTATTGGTGGCCCAAACGACTCCCACCATGAAATTACGTTAAACTTAGCATTATTATAAAAACCAATAGTTTCAGAAATACATTTACCTTTTTTCTCAATTTTTCATAAATATATGCTTCGAACTTAATCAGAGAACTTCTTTGAAGGGTTTGCTCTTATAAGTTTTTAGAGTACATGTATTTGATTTGAAAAGCTAATGTCATTTAGTCTTCTTTTGTTTCGCAAGTTTTGGTAATTTTGTCTTGTTCGCACGAATAGTTTATACTAAGATAGATCTTTTTTAAGAAGTTTTGAAATTAGATAGAACTACTACACTCCCAGAGGGAAATTCGTAGTCAGTTTGAGATTTCAATGTAGATAACTTTATGAAACTTCATGCATATTTTTTGGTGGTCGAAAGACCATTCGTGGTTGTTAACGGTGTTGTACACAAGATTATCAGGAACAACAAAGAAGACAGACAGATGTTGAAAAATTTTAATTTGTTATACATTATAAGAAAAATCGTATGGTAAGTTTTAAGGGGTAATTAGATGCATGGGTATATACACACTTCAATCGACTCAGGTCAGAAAGTTGCAAATAATCCAAAACAAATGAGTATGTTTAAAATATCTTTTATTTTTCATTTGATACAACATCGAGAGTAACATTATGGTGCAAGTGCTAAAGTACCAAATTAATAGTTAATGCATAACTGAAAGGGATACTGTTGCGTTTCATAAAGTTATCATGCTAGACTAGAACATGGTGATGAAATATAATTGTCAAGTATCCTCTTGGAATATTGCAAGTAAGTTTCAAGTATCCGGGAAACGACTGCAGAGAAAACTGTGCTGAGTTGAGTTTGAATCTTCTGGTGCAAAATGTCTTTTACTGGTCCGGGATGAACTCAGCTAATCTGGGCTGTCGATGGACAGAAGTGAATCCATACGCATCCAAAAGAGGAATAGGATAGTAGACTGATCACCTGACAGCATCAGGAATGGCAAGGGAATAACTTTTTACTCCGGTACTGCTGTTGTGTATGGGTTGAATGATTAATGGAGCACAATGGTTTTGTGATCTTTAATCTCCTGTCGATAAACTTTAAATGAGTTGATTCCCATGAATTTACAAAACTAATTTAAAATTTACATTGCCTCTCTTAAAAAGAATTTAGAAGTATGGAAATACTTCATAATTTAAAAGAAAATGGGAAAGAAACTCTATTGGTTAGAAGTGGTTTTGTGTCAGGAAAGAAATTTATCTGACTAGCCAATCAGGGAGCAGCTTCTCTCGCCGGTGGAAAAACCATATAGGAAAAATTTTCCAAACCATGTTTGAGTAGCTAATTCAAGAGCTTGCTATCCTATTGGTCGAGAGCATTGTCTCCTAAGAGAGCAACATTTAATGTTGTTAAAATTGTTGTTGTGTTTGATCGTCTGATAGCTACATGGGTATAAATACTAATACTGCAGGTGCACACGCAGAATACTCATTTGTTCAATTTGTTGTTCTATGGTGCCACCTCGGGGCAAGATGAGAATGTGTAAGTGTTTCGGGCCGCCTCATGGCATGGTAATAAGGTGCAAGTGGTTTCAAATGGGAAGGTGCATGACATAGTAAAAATGTGACAGACGATTCAAGGAGGGCCACCACAAGTTAAAGAAAACAAAAACCTTTAATTTAACAATTTTGATTAAAGTCTAAAAAATGGTGATTTAACTGCTACAGAAGGTTAAGTTTAGTTTTTATTAACGTCGCACTAGAAGCAACACGAGGGCTATTGGCGACGGACCTCGTAATTTTGAACCACGGTCAAGTGACGAGGACGACACCTGAGCTGGCACCCCCCTCTCCTAACATCCACACCACGCCAACGGGAGGACTTTGGACCCCGAACAGATTTAACGTGCATCAGCCCCGGCTACACGGCGGGTCTTTGGCGGCCAAGGATCGAACCCGCGACTGAACGATAACCGCCAGCCGCTAGTCCACGACCTTGACCACTAGGCTACCTACAGAAGGTTAAAGGGAATTAATTAAAAAGTTATTGTGCTTGAACAACGTTAGAATGGTTTAATCTAACAATTTTAAAATAATTTTACTTAATCAATATTTTCCGTAACATTACTGTGGCAACACAATGTTCAAGATCAAAAAGGGCTCAAAAATTATCTTATAACCTATTTTTAAGTATAACCTTAACTTATTTTTCGCATTGAACACGTTTGTCGGTTTAATACTCTATTATAACAACCATGTGATTGTTTTCGTAGATTTTTAAAAAACTCTTTGACCCCTTTGTAAATCATAATGTTAAAGATACAAAATAAAGCTGTACGTGAAGTAAATTTTATTTTCAATAAATCAAAACAAATCAAATTGACTTAACGTATAAGCAAGAACATTTTTATGTTGTTCTGAACAATTACCATCCATCAAAATCAAACCAACTAATACTCTAGAGCAATTTATGTCCAAAATCCTAATTGCACAGAGGAAGTATTTTCAATTAGAATGCACGTTGTATGTGAACCGTTCTTCTTTCTTGATTTATTATTTCATTTACTTTTGAGATAGAGTGCGTCGTTTGAGAGCCTTTCTTATTTCTATTCATAAAATGTTCAATAGTCTTCCTTTCACAATTTTAGTAGCTTGACCTTGGTGATAATTCAAACTGTGAAGAAGGAAAGCGTGTAATATTACTAACAGTAGTCGGAAAACTGAAATAATGAAAAAGATTTAGTATATTAAAGGTAAATAATATATATAAAAAAGAGGGAAAAGGCAAGTTTTAAAAACTGTCAAAACACTTTCGTATTTTTTTAAATATTATCTGGGATTTTATGTAACTGATTAAATTATTGCTCATTATAGGATTCGATTCATGGAACAAAATTATTCCTGTATATTACTCTTAAAAGCTGTGACTTAAAGACGGAAAATATATACTGTTTGCTGAAATGTAGAACATATTAAGTGAATTAAAGATTTTCAAAACAGAGAGAAAAAAAGATAGGTGATTTTTTTTAAAATTCTTGAGTTTAATGCCAAATTGTCGTTCAAAGCTAATTGAAATAATTGAATGAAAATGATAAATTTTATTCTCAGTAAATAGCGTCAAAAACAAGTAACTACAAGTCAATTTTATAAATATTAAATTTTTCACGCAATAATGTTATTATTTTTATACTTTTTGAGTTTGTATGGTATTCAAGTATTTTACAAAATACTATACTTTAAAATAAACTGCTTAAAATACGTGTCACTAAATATTAAGAATTATTTTTCCTTCTTTTTAAGCTTTATCAATCAGTTTTGTGTGAGGTAACTGACAACATCGCACATTCATCATTCGATTATTAGTTTAACTCTTACGATATATTTTAATACAAATAATATATATATATATATATATCCCTACAGACCACAGAAAAATTCCATGGAACAACCAAATCTTTTTACATTTCTCAAGTTTTCTTCTAAGCCAAATGCTTCTTCAACCTCGAGCCCTGTTTCAAGGAATTGATATTAGTTGTGTTCTATATATAGTAGGTTTATATAACAGGTATATTCTTTTTCAACCACGTGCTCTGTTTCGTGGTATAATTGATAATAAGTGAGATAATTGATATTGAAGGGTGTTTCAACCCATGGGCAAAAATTTAAGGAGTGGTAGAAAACATCTAAACAAGCAATTTTCCCCATACAATGCATAGGCGGAGAGTAAGTGGTAAACCACTAGATGGAGCTGTAATGGAAAGCAAAAAGCGCGAGTTTTCTACACATCGTCATTTCTACCGTGAGTTTCAGGAGGCATGGCCTTTTCCTACGTCACCAGGTTCACCGCTAACTCTCTTTTTGTGCATTGTGAGGTGAAATTTGCTTGTTTAGATGTTTTCTATCGCCCCTTAAATTTTTGCTCATGAGTTTCGCAATACTCTGTATATTACAACATTCAGAATTAGATATTAGTTTAATCAATATTAGTTGCACTTTAATGTCTCTATAACGAAATAGTCGCTTCCCAAATAAATATATTTCAATACAGATAATTATATTTGTAATAAGGATTAATTATATTTATATTTTTTCACTACTGTCCACAAAAAAATTACATGGAACAACAAAATCTCTTACATTTCACTAGTTTTTTTCCCCTAAGTCAAATGTTTCTTAAACTGCTGTTCCGAGGTGGATGCTATCTCTGCTTCTCACGCGACAGTTTTTTTCATAAAGTGGTAATCCCATGTTACATTAAACTTAATCATTAAAATACGTAATAGAATTATAATTGGTTTGTTCAATTACCGTCGGTTATAGATGTGAAAGACGTCGTCATTTTAAATTGGCTCAGATTATGTAGACAACACCTGAGCTGGTAAAGTCTTCAAATAAAGGGGATACCCTTAAATCTTATTGCATCTGGACAAAATTAATATCAATATTAATAGTTTAAAGAGAAATAAATCCTCATACTAACAGATTAATTAGTTATTGTAACTAAAGTATGTAAATAACTAACAAAAAAAAAGAATGTTCTCGTTATTGAGGTTAATTTTTTCATATGTATATGAATTTTCATCTTAAAACTAATCTAAATGTCGAAGTTTCTAAGCTTCTGTTTGAAAGTTTCTGAGTTACGAGGGTTTAAAAGGAGATCCCTTCATGCAAAATTAGTATCTCAAACACTTGACAATTCCAAAACTTTGAACGTTTTTTGCATCAAATGATGGATAATTTTTTTTCCGATTCTGAAAAGAATTTTCTTAAAAATGAAATCATACATCCTTATAAGAAATTTTAATTATTATATACCGTCGGGGGAAAAATGAATTTGTAAGTATAAAATTTTTTAAATATTTTGAATCCTCGTGTCGTGAAAACCTTTCAGTCTAAAATTGCGTAGAGCTCTGGAAATATTATCGGAAATCTCGGAGTCTTAAGGGGTCGTGTACTAAATTACAAATCTTAATAATAGGTCTGCTTATCCCTCGGTATTTACAAACGAGAAAAATATCATGAGCCTTTTGAGCGAAGTAATCTAGTACGTAGCTTCCCCACGGTTTTCTTCAAACATTCTAAGAGTTAATGATCGCATTTTAATGAAAATAGGAACATGGTCTGCTTAGATTATTATCTAATTCCACAAAAAATGTATTCCATATTAGGGAAATTACATTTTAGAAGTTAACTACGCTAATTAATTAACTCATTAACACATTTCCTAATTTCAATACAACATCATGTCAAGAAGTTGAGTAATGATAATGTCAATGGAAGTTCACTTTCCATTAAGATATATCAGATGAAATAATGAAATGCTCATGCACTTTGAATTAGAATGAAGCGTGATGTGGAATTTAGGATGGATAGTTTAAATGTCGTCATTGTTACCTGATTCTTATTTAGAAGTATGCTGTTCATGAAGTAATTCATTATGCAGGTTTAGTGTTATAATCAATGAATAAGCTGAAGGTTTCCACCACCAGCCATTATGATTTAGTGAATGTAATATTAATTTTATAGAATTTCTACTACCTATTAACTATAGAACTATTGTATCTATTTAAGTGCAAAAAAGTGCACAAAACATGAAAGTTTCTGCGGAATTACATTTTCCATCAGATTTTAAAAAATACTTTTACCCATATTTTAATGATTAGCGTGTGGGGTTTTCGGTCTTTAAAAATATTCTAAAATATTTTCAAATATTTGGGAGAAAATTTACAGAAATCCTCATTATTTTTAGCTCTTTCGGACGCATCATTTTGCATTCGAATAACTGTAATAGTATTGATTTGAGGACGGAAGTAGAGATTTCATAGAATTAATAAAATGTTCATGAAATCTAAATGGCCTGTAGATGGGAGCCAAAAGGAGATCTGTTCACGCAGAATTTTTCCTTTCTTTGTAATGTTAAAACCGACAACTTTTAAGAAATATTTTTAAAAAAGATTGTCCGATCGTACAGTCATCAATTTTTTTTTGTATATTTATGGTATTGTTATTATTTTTAAATGAGGGCATTTTGAAACATATTGATTAGTTTTTTTTAAAAAGAATCATATGTATTAATATAATGGAAAAAAATAACATTTGAAATGTTTCGAACGATAAAAATTGAAGTTTATCTCAACTCGTAAATTTTTTTGACAAAATCTCTTTTAAAAATAATAACAATGCAATAAAAGTGCACAAAAAATGGCTGTTGTACAACTATTCAATTTTTTAAAAAAATATTCATTATATTTGATTGTTTTTAACATTACAGAGATAAAGAAAATGCTATGGGAAGTGATTGCCCCCTCTTCCTCCTTAATTACAGGGGTTATAAACTCAGATTTTGCCAGCAAGTAGTTTAAAAAGAAAGAAATTTATAATAGTTGTATAGTTTACACATCTACTTCAATTTCATAACGATATTTTTAATAACTGATTTATACTTATTGAAGATTACACATGACTGTAATTTGCTGCTGATGTTAATTAAAAATTTGTTCAGGCATTTATTAATTAAAAGAGTTTCATTAAAAGAAAAAATGGTACTTGTCTATTTTAGCGGCGTCCGATGATTAATCGCCAAGCGACTAAGAAATATCGCCAACTAGGTTATATCAAAAGATAGGCATCACGAATTTGGCGACGACTTGGCGTAATCGTAATTTGACAGGGCACCGCTATAATAGACAAGTACCGAAAAAAATATTTAAAAGATTCTAGCGAACATATTCAGTGAGAACGAAATTAATTTAAAAAAATCAATGATTTCCTTTATATTTCTTGCTTGGTTTTTCATACGCACTCTGAATAGTTACACGTAAAATTCTTATTTATAATTGCATTATTAATAACTAAAAATATTTAAAAATAAAGCAGAAAAACGCAAACCTAAAATATTACAAACATTTTAAGTGTATCAGCATCGAACAATAATGGTATTAGTAATAATAGTTATTAAACCTGTAATTTATTGTCATTACTGTAACAAACTTAAGATGCTTGAATGTTTTATGAAGCACAGTTTAAAGTTTTCTATTTTCCTGTATATGGTCACGATGTTTGAATTCGAGTCACGAATTAAGTCATATCACGTTTCCATCATGTTGTATTGTACCCAGCAACTGTATAGCTTTCTGGTTAGTTATTTTAATAGTTAGATATTTTGAAAAGATATTTGACAGTTTAATTAACAAGCTTATTAAATAGTAGTTAAGTTAAATGTTAATGAATTCGCGCGGAAACTTGCGGAAGTGAAAGTTGTAGTAATTCAAAATGAGAATCGTTTTGTGTATAAAAAGAATTTGAATGATTAATAATGGCTGCTTAATTAGTTAAAGTCATCAACAGTGATTTATAGTACAAATTAGGTGTAGATCTTATTTAGCTATCATATAAATTTCAAGAAAACGTGTTCTAAAACTACTTTAAGCTAATTTTCATGACTTAAAAGAAGTAGCAATATAAAATTACTTTGTAAAATCGATTGAAAGAGTTTTTTTAACAGTTTTTTATCACACATTCCTTTCCTTAATTAGATATGAAAACCAAATAGTATTTGTGAAACTAAAACTACACAGCGCCGTAAATTCAAAGAGTTTGCCATGATAGTTTAATTTACTTAGATGGTTTTATATACTTATATAGATGGTTTTGTTAACTTACTTTTGATAGTTTATTTACTTATATGATTGTATTTACTTATGATTGTTTCAGTTGCTTAGATGGTTTCCTTTACTTACATATGATAGTTTCATTTACTTATTCATTTACTTACTTGTGATAGTTTCATTTACTTATTCATTTACTTACTTGTGGTAGTTTCATTTACTTATTGACCATTCCTTAGTATATAATAGCTTGTAACTTTTAATTGTATTTAATGTATTCAGTTAAAATGAACTAATAATTGTTTTAATTTAAATCATTAGTTTAAAAAAAGTATATTTAATGAAAGTACATTTCCATCTTTTCAAGCTTTTGTTTTATTCAATAAGAATTTAACTGCGATCTACGTGCAATGTTGAAAATTGAGATGCAAGTTAGTAATTCTTTTTTAGGAAATATAAAAACAGATTATTGTATTCACTTTATTTAACTAAAATATACTATTATTTTTTTTTATCATGAGCCAAAAAAAAATCTATTTAATGAAAGTACATTCCCATCTTTTAAAGTTTTTGTTTTACTTAATCAAAATTTAATTGCGATTTGAATGCAATGTTAAGAATTGAGATAAAAATTCGTAATTTTTTCGAAAAGATAAGCATTGATTACTGTTCTCAATTTATTCAACTAAAATAAACTATTATTTTTTTTATCGTGAACCAAAAAAATCTATTTAATGAAAGTACATTCCCATCTTTTAAAGTTTTTGTTTTACTTAATCAGAATTTAATTGCGATTTGAATGCAATGTTAAGAATTGAGATAAAAATTCGTAATTTTTTCGAAAAGATAAGCATTGATTACTATACACAATTTATTCAACTAAAATAAACTATTATTTTTTTATCATGAGCCAAAAAAAATCTATTTAATGAAAGTACATTCTCCTGTTTAAAGTGTTTGTTTTTACTTAATCAAATTTAAATGATTTGAATGTCTTTAAGAATTGAGATAAAAATTCGTAATTTTTTCGAAAAGATAAGCATTGATTACTGTACATAATTTATTCAACTAAAATAAACTATTATTTTTTATCATGAGCCAAAAAAAATCTATTTAAAGAAAGTACATTCCCATCTTTTAAAGTTTTTGTTTTACTTAATCAGAATTTAATTGCGATTTGAATGCAATGTTAAGAATTGAGATAAAAATTCGTAATATTTTCGAAAAGATAAACATTGATTACTGTACACAATTTATTCAACTAAAATAAACTGTTATTTTTTATTGTTAGTTAAAAATTTATTTAATGAAATTGCTTCCTAATTTTTCCAAGTTTTTGCTTTATTCAATCATAACTTAATTGAGATTTATCTGCAATGTCAGAGATTAAAATCGAACTCGAAATTCTTTTTTTTAAATATAAAAATGTTCTTTAGCTAAAATTATATCTTCACTGCACTATCGTTTAAAATGTTGAGAAAATTTTTGAGTGAATATGAATTTTTTTCTGTGGAATGCATTCTTTAATTCAACTCTTCTATTTTAAGGATAACTGAGACTGCAACTGTAGCAACGTTTTTATGGTATCTCATGCTGGTATATTTTCCGTCGAGTCGTAGGTTCGAGTCCTAATGCCAGTTACAGCCTTGTCGTGGAGCAGGACAATGAACGTCATATCTGTCCAAGCTCAAAGTTCTCACATTGAGATAGTGTAAAATTTAGGAGAATAGTGTGCCATGTCAGATGTTCTCTTCGTCACAACTTCACCATAGCTCAAAATTGCGTATTCCATTGCCAGTATTCTTCGTTTTGCTTCTTCCTAGGTGCGACGTTAACAAACAATCAGTCAATGAAAAGTTGGTTTTCTAATTTTATATTTAAAATAAAAAAATAGCATATTTAGGAATGTTATATGTTAAATTAATCAAATTTATATAATTGCATTTTTCTTTGTGGAAAGATGCTTTCTGTACGAAAAGTTTGGGCTCTGTTCTATGAAGTTACAACAAAAATAACCTTAAATGATTTATCAAAGTCTGTTACTGTTATGATGAACATATAATGAAATTCTAAGAACACCAATGTTATTATCTTAAAATGAAACATTTTAATGCGTTCTATGGGGAGTAAAATTTGCAATAAGGATTGAGAAAGAACCTGTTATTTGATCAGTTTATTCAATCGAAATGTCACCAGAAATAACACCCGTTATAAAATGAATGATTAATGGTGATTGAAAATGTGAATTTAACATTCACATGATATGAAAAGTTCACTTTGGAATTTGTAAGGAAAATAGTGTCAGAAAATATTTTTTGAATCTTGTTGAGCTCACAACAGTACTTCAACTTATTAAAATTGCGTTCTGATTTTTATTGAATAGCTATTCAACGAAAATAAGACTTTAAAAAAATAGAAATTCTTGAAATCACAAAGAGACAGAGAAATGATTTTATTTAGAACAAAGAAAACCTAAACAGTATAGAACTAATCGTTGTAAAAGGTTTGCTAAATTTTTTTTTATTATTACTAAAGAATTTAAAGTGATTTTTAAGTCAAACCGATGAAATAATATCAATAACGTGATGATTCTTACTTTCATCTTATTATAAAGCGATGCAACGTATTTTTTCTTTTCTTTTTTTAGTTTTTTGGTTCCATCTTAAAAATAAAGTAGGATTAATAATTTACAGACAGATCTCTTAAATGGAATTTATATAAAAAAATCTAAACTTACAGAATTTTTTAAAAAAATAAAATCTTTTTTAAAAAATTTGCTTCTCTTAATCTTAAAGGATTTTTGTATTCTGAATTTTTTTTTCTGAATAAAAGGGATTTTCTTTACTGAAAGAAGACATTCTAAGTCGTTTTGCTGTTTGTTGAATTTATATTATTTCTATTATTATTATCATCATTTTCTCCTAAAAACCTATGCATACATTTCACTCTAAGAGATTTTTAATCCACTGACAATATTTCTGGTGATATATTCAGAAGACTTGATAAGAGCTGAACTTTTTGAAGTGAATTATCTCCGACACTGGCAGAGATACTAAAAAGATATACCACGAGATACTAGACATTTTCTTGCAAAAAATAGAGTAATGTAAAAAAAATATTAGAAAATGCTTTTTAAGAAATAACCGAAATATTTAAAAAAAAAAATGTATTATATTAATTGATATTTATATACTCGATGTCATAAATTATAGCTTTTCATGTTGATATGTTTGCTTTCAGGAAGCCATAGATTGAAGTAATCCGCCGTTCCATAAAGTTATGAATTATTATCCCGAAGTATTTTTAAGTTCAGTTAGTATTAAATCATATTTGAGATAGAAACTTAATTTTTATTTCTTATTCCTAAGACTTTTTCATAGAGTCACCGTTCGGAGTTATACACTTCTCCCGGCGTTTCTTGGCCATGAAGGCTGGCATTGTAGAACTGGTCAGATTGAACTCTTATCTTCTTCGCAGTGCAAATTACTTCAATCTACGGTTTCCTGAAATCAAACAGATCAACAATAACAGCTGTAATTTACAATGTTACGTATATGGGGATCAATAAATATGCAAAAATAATACTATTATTCAAATATTTCGGTTATAACAATTACACCTTAATGATACTATACACAGAGTATGAAATTTGTATATAAAAGTTTTATTTGAATGTAGCAAATTTGTAATGATGTCATAGTTCAGCTATTTTAAACTTATAGATTTTTTTTTTTTGTTAATTGTTGATTCATAAAAAAAGTTATTATTATTTCTCTGTTTTAAAAATGGTTTTTCTGAAATGCTATTCTGAATTTCAGATTGAAAAAATAGTATTTACGTTTATGTTTAAACTTATAAAACAAAGACTTCATCAACCTCCAAATTTTCTTTAAAATAACACCAATTACTTTAATAATATATAAAATTAAATTATGAGATATATATATAGAATGTATATATGTATGAATGGTTATCAAAAGTTTCTCCTTTTTGATGAACGGATATATGATACTTATTTAATTTTTTACATATAAATATTTTAAGGAATAATCAATGCTCTTTCTCTTCGATGTTTAAATAAGATAGTAATCAACTAATTATCCTTATTTATTTTAAAATAATGATAATTAGTTTGTATGTAATTAGCATACATTTTGAAACAACTTATTACTCGTCATGCGTTTGTTTTACCGCTTAAATTATGCAAGTTTAACTTCTAAATTATTTTATCAAATTATTATGAAATTAATCTTCAAAAGTATCATATGAGACGTACAATATTTTAAGCAGATTAGTATCTCCATAAAGAAAAGATTTCATTAATATTTATTATTTTATTAAAAGAAGAAAATATAAGTTTCTGTTCTTATTTGATATTAACCCTAGTATTGTTATTTAAAATCGACGGTAAAAAATTATTTTCGCTACCAATACAACATTTTGAGATAAAGATATTTTTCAAATAGAACAAAGATGCTCTAATAATTATTTGAAATGAATAATAAATTAGATGCAAATTATTTTCATCAAGAATTACGTGACAAAACAGCATTTAGTTTATAAAATATTTTAAGATAAAATTTAAAAATACGAGCTTTAGAAGGATCAACAAATATCACTATTGTCGAACAAGATAAGTTTATTTATAAGCGAGGTATTTCTTTTTGCTCCCTCAAGAAAGACCATATAAAGGGTAAGAAATATAAAACAAGATTCTTTCCGCATATATTACAATTTAAATATTATTCATCCAAGTACTTTTTAAAGAAATTCTGAAGCATAAGAACAATAACTTCGAATCTATATTTTTCCGGGAATTTTTTAAGACATTCTACGGGATTATGGAATCTTTATTAAATTTTCCCCAACACACTCAGATCCCTAGAGTCAAAAGCAGATTCGACGTTCTAGGTTTATTTAAATTCGAAGTGATAAATTCGTTCTTTTCTTCAAGCACTTCAAATAAAATGCACGAACAAATAAATAACGGTCGACAAAATATAACACAAACGTTCAACCGAATTCTAGAAAAAAAAAATAATAACAAAACCGTGACACTCCTATGCCTTTATCTTCTAAGTTCCATCCCAAGTAATAACACTAATTCGATTACTTTTATTTTGTTGCATCTCAATTATTCAAGTTTCAGAACACTCGATTACGGAAAAACACGGCGAAATGGGCGGAGTCTCGTGATTCACTTTTTTTTTACCTTCTTTGATTAACATTCCTGTTGCCATTCGAAGCCAATAAATTTTGCTACTGAAGCCGATCCGTTACCCACTCATTAGAGTTGGGTAAAAAGGCAAACATAGTGGGTTAAAAGGACAGGAAAATTGGTGCGTTTTGAAACGAATATTAACTTGCTTGTTTCAAAACGATTTGTGATTTTTCATAAAGCTCAACGCTTATGATTGAGAGCTAACGGATTATTTATCTTGTCAACATTTATATTCGAATATTGCTCGTCGTGACTTGATAAGTTCTTTCACCCAGTGACAGCAAGCATCAAATATCGTTTGGGAAAAAAGAATAACAATTGATAAGCGTGTTAGAACTGACTTCTGTTTCTTTTGCGGATTAATATAAACATAAGACAAACGACATCGTGGTCGAACTTTGTATTGCTGAATGAGTAAAACTTATAGCTGAATGTACAGGTGTGATGTCATTTGAAACTGAATATGTACAATAAAGAAATTTAATTGAAGCTAATTTATCTAAATATGTTTCCTGTATTTCAGGTGGAATTGCAATATAAATCTTTTCATTTTTCTATCAATAATTGTACATGTCAAATCTATCATTATATATTCTTGCTGGATTTAGTACAGCAGCCATATATAGGAAATAGAAACAGTTGAACATTTGATTCGTATTTTGAATTATTAAAGTAAAATATCTTATTTATTTATGTGTTTCAGATGAACATTGTAAGAATACTTTCCTATTACAATAAACACGCAAAGTATCATATTAAAAGGAAACAATCAAATTCATAATCACTGGTCGATTCCTCTATTTTATTCGTCAATAAAAATACATTGTAATTAGGTTTATTTCAAATCTCGTAAAATGGGAAATGAATTTGATTAATCATTTTTCAACCATTATTTATAGCATTTATCAGTTGTAGACGAACATTAATTTTAATTTTTAAAACATAACATCTTATTTATTTGTTTGTTTCATAATAAACCTTGCCAAAATACATATGGAAATAAACACACAAAGTTATACTAAGAAAAAAACAATAAAATTTACAATCACTGGTCCATTTCGCTATTTCATTTGTTAATAAAAAGTTATATAAGGTTTATTTCAAGTAATAGGGCTGTAAGAAAAATTATTTCTAACTTTATATAAGTTTATTAATAATTTTTTGAAATTATTATTAAGATGATGTTAGTCATATGAAAATAAATTTGAAAGACCGGCAATATTACAAGGACTAAAATAAAGAAGTGACAAAATCTTTTTTAAAAATATATATATAAGTTTATAGAAGTTTTATACTTATGTATGCTTCCGAAAAAGTAGTGTCTTCATAATAATATCTTACAAATTATTTGTATCGTTGAAATTCGAGAAATCCTCAATGTATTAAAGGTGTTCAATTAATTTATACAAATGTACAAATGTAGTAAGTAATATTAAATAAATATGACCGATCATCTTTCAACCATTGTCTATTGTGTTTATATTATGTAATAGAGCTTTAAGAAGAAATTATTTATTTCCGCCTTATATAACCTTAAGAATAATTCGTTGAAATTATTACTAAGATTATGTTAGTCATAGGAAAATAATCTTGAAAGATTTGCAATATTACGAGGATTAAAATAAAGATGTTATAAAATATTTTTTAAAAAAAACTTTATAAAATTTTCAAAGAATGTTTTAATTATATATGCTTCCATATAAAATAATAATTTAGTATCTTAATAACAATCTTTTACAAATTATTTTTATCATTAAAATTTGAGAAGTTAACAATGCATTCATTTATGCATAGGCATTTCGCTCATTTATATATAAATACAAAAGTAGCGAGTAATTTTGATCTAGTTTTAATAAAGAAACCGAATGTTTAACATTCTGTAATGATCTAGTAGCTGCAAATAAATTTATTTAAGATATTACAGCTAGTCCACTTGCTACTGGTAGAGTTCTTGTGGGAAAGATGGGGAGTGAGAATCAGAGATCAGCTA
Organism: Nephila pilipes; assembly: GCA_019974015.1. Classification (NCBI taxonomy): domain Eukaryota; kingdom Metazoa; phylum Arthropoda; class Arachnida; order Araneae; family Nephilidae; genus Nephila; species Nephila pilipes. The sequence goes on along the minus strand of BMAW01123244.1, from coordinate 57,431 downwards.
TCATTTACGTTAACAAACATGCCTGAAAATTGTGTCCTCTTTAACATTAGCCTATTGTTCGACTGTTGGAATTTTAATTTGACGTTATTCCAATTAAACTATAATAGTTGAATTTACAAATCCCTCCTCAAAAATTCTTAACATATTTGTTGAAAAAATCTTTCGAGACTTAATTTAAAAAATTAGGCAAAAAAACAAATTATAATTAAAATCTACATATAAGTACTTTATGTACACTCACTAGTAGAATCAACAAATAGAATTTTAGAAAAAAAGTGATTTATTTTTGCCTCGTTTTAATTTCTTAGAGCAAAGTTACAATTATCAATATATATATCGTTTGTTTGTTGGAGAATAACGGTCATAAGTGAATTAAAAATATTCAAATTAACATTATTAAAACATACTCGTACATTTATTGTCCAACAAAATAAGAGCTTTTGAAGAAGAGAAACGAGAATCTCTACTAATTTTTAATTGTTCTAAACTTAGATTATTTTTTTTTATTTTATTTTACTTTTACTTTCTGACTTGTTAGCCACCCAAGGGCTACTGTTTTAGTTGGATCACTTTTGGCATACCAGATCCCTTTTCAATTTCTTATTGTTTGCTTCAATTTTAATTACATTTAACTTAAATATACCCAATTTAAAAATTTTATCGTTTGCTTTAATTTTAATATCGAAAAGTTTACTATTGTCTATTTCTTGATATTTGACCATTTTCTTTAATTCTTACATTTAATTGAGTAATTTAATAATAATTATAAAAAAGGGCACCTTGGGTGGCTAAATCTGTTCTTTGCAAAACATTGCACTGAACTCTTTATTCAATTTTTCAAAATTCTTTTTGTCCTGATTACATATTTAAAAAAACACAAAGAATAGCTCTTTGTAGAATCATCTATTTTCAATTGTCTAAAATTTATGACATGTTACTTAATTTATTTCGTTAGATATTTTCTAACATTTATTTATTCCCAAATGATAAAATAACCCACTTTTCATTTTAATTTATGTGAAATAATACCACATAAACTTTCAATATCTTCTTCAGATCATATTCAAAATGTTTACCACAGAAACGTATTAAATAATAGATTTTGAAAATCTTTCCGTTTCTTACTTTATATCAATTATAAGAATTCGAACGCATTTTTAAAAAAATCAGCAAATTTTGAAGCCGGTTCTTCGTAGTTACATAATGTATTTTAAAATTTGTTAAACATGTCGAGCTGGCAATTTTTTTCAGAATATAAGGAAGCTAAGCCTGATAAATAACTCATTTAAAATTTCAAAATAATTTTTTCACTATTGTAACAATTTAACATAAAATAAAATGCATTAAAGAGTTTTATTAGAATTCAAGATATGTAAAATAGGATCTGTATTTGGCAAACATTTTTATTTATGTGATTGATTTGTGAGTTTATCAAATGTAAAAAAAAGAAAATATCTCGTTCCACAATCAATTGTACTATGAATTTCGTTCTCAATATCAACATAAAAGGGAAATTCGGGACACTTGAATATGTGGAAGACGTAAATCATTGCAAATATCTTTTTTTCAGTTTCGTAACTTATGTTTTTTGAGTCAAAACATTCATGTTTGAATTTCCTATTTACTAACAAAATAATACAAAGTTCGGGAGAAGAATTTTGTCTCTATAACAGGAAAATATGTTTCGAACATGGAATTTTTTATTTTGATTTTGATCATCTCTTCTTCAAATTACGAAGTATACATAAGATTTATATCTTAATTGTCTTCTTATAATATGTAATTTTTAACAGCATAAGTTATTTTATTTTGTAACTTACTCGTATTCTTCCCGCGTTTTTTCTCGACAGAGTCAAGATGGTCAAGAGGAGAGAGTTAAATCATTTTTAGGAGACGACGTTTGTTTGAACAGAGGTTATAAATCTTTGACGTAAAAGAAATGTTATCTTTGTGTTTCTTTCGTTTCTTATTAATGTTTAATTTGTCCCAACTTATTATGTCAGAAGACTAAATTAAATGCCATTTAATATGATATAAAAACTTAAATAAACACAAAAGTTTTGATATCTTTTACGGCTCGAAATATATTTTCTGTTTTATTATTCATTTAAATGGTAACAAGGTAAATTTATAAGGAAGTATAATACATTTCTGTATATCGTTCTAAGCCAATACATTTTTTGATTTATTTTTTTAATTTTTTTCTTTTATTTTTTTTTTTTTTTTTTTTTTTTTTTGATTGAGTTAATAACAGAAGTAAACAAAAAATTAATTTAACATTAATTCAAATAAGAAAAATTTGATTTTTTGTTGTATTCATAAAATAATATCAAAAGAGAGTAAAATTACGGCTATATGGATAACTTTAAAATTGTCTCATTTTTTGTTGAGAAAATTATCTTAGACGATTTCTCAGATTTGAAATTAGGCTCTGCTTTTTCAGTATCATACTTTTGAAACTTTAATTTTATTTGTATTTTATCATTATTTATGTGCTCGAGTCTTCCACATTAAAGGAATTAATTTTTCTTTTCCATATAAAAACTTAACACGTCACTTTAATTTTAAGACCTAGAAAAAACATAATTTTCATATTTCGCAGCCAGATATTCAAACTTTTGGTAGATACTAATTTCATTATCCTAAATTAATAATAAGAAAAATGACAGTTGAAACATTTCTGTAAAAAGTGTTTCAAGAATTCTAGATTTCTTTTTAAAGCATTTATAAATTCAAAATTAATTTTTTGTTATTTAACGCAAATTTTATGTAGAACAGAATGAATGAGTGGAAGTAAGGTAAATTAATGTAAAGTTTTAATTATTGCTAAGATATTTAGAAGAAATTTATTCATCGTATTAGTTGATCCTCATTTACATAATGTTGTATATTACAACTATTTATATTGATTTGTTTTGTTTCAGGAAACAGTATATTAAAGGAACCCACAGTATGTGGAAAAGTAAGAGTTCCATCTGCTGAGTTCTATGTACCACGACGCCTATTGAAAAGTCAAGAAAAGCTCGAAAAAATTGTATAAATCTGGATGGCGACTATGTAGCGAAGTCTTAAGAATAATGAATACAAATTAAGTTTCTATCTGGATTATTTGTAGTGTTATATACTCCGATATAATAATTAAGGCTCTACTATAATGTGCTTTACTTCTATTCCACGAAAGTGATGCGTCACTTTGATTGAAACGAAATAAATCAACATTAATAACTGTAATTTACAAAATTATGTACATAAAAACCATCTAATCTGAATAATAAATTTTATCCAGATATCTTATTTGTTTCTAAATAAAAATTTTAAAAAAATATGATATATATATCTGGTATTAACATAGTTCAAACGTTGTCAGTTTTATTCGTTTTTGTTTGGAATTTATTTCTTATAAATGAATATTTTTTAAAACTATTTGATAACTATTAGCTACTCTACGGGGTATTGTTTTAATTGGATCACTTTTGGAGTACCAGATCACTTTTCAATTTTTATGGTTTGCTTCAATTTAATTACATTTAGCTTAAATATATTCAATTTAATAATATACAGTTTGCTTGAATTTTAATTACATGTAGCTGATATGATATTCAAATTAATAATTTATCGTTTCCTTAAATTTTAATATCGGAAAAGTTTACTATTGTCCATTTCTCTATATTTCATCGTTTACCTTAATTCTTATATTTAATTGAATAATTTAATATTAATTACAAGCAAAAGCACACCTTGGATAGCTAAACTTTCTTAGAATTCTTTCTTTCTTTCTTTGTTCTTTGCATAGAACTGCTTAAAATATTTTTTTAGAATTGTTTTTATCTTAAGTAAATGAAAAAAAATTTACCAAAAACTTTTAGCATTCGTTTGAAAAATTTTCGATTCTAAATATATTTTTCTTTAATTATAAGATTATCAAATGCTACTAAAGGCTTCGTCTTTATTTTGTGTGTCACTCAAATATTTGTCTTCGTAACCAGGTAAAAAGCAAAATATTACGCTGTGACCGTATGATAATTTTGATAACACTTTATGGTACGAAGCACTAGATTTTCCATGAAATATTTATTCATAAGAAGCCACACCTTAACTCCGCTAATGAAAGAATCACGACGTCCAAAAGAAAAGGTTAATTATTTTCTAGAAAAAATAATTTTTAGCTCTAACACACCAGTTTTATATTTAGTTGTGCTTTTATCAAGTAAATAGTTTTCCTTACAAATTGTTATTAATTTAAAGCATTTCTATATCTCCAGGTCAACTTATGTTTGTGTGCCCTAAATATTTGTTTCTGAGTAATTTTCACGCCATTTTTCTGACCTCCAAGTTCAAATCGAAAGGTTGAGCACTCCTAGAATTTAAGAGTGAGACCTCACAAGTTTGATTTTCATCGCAATGCGAAGGTACAAATTAGAAGGTTTTTTATTAATTCTTTGGCACATTTATGCAATAAACGTGAGAATAACCAAAACCAGACGTGACTTATGAGCATGAAGTGGGACCAAACCTCAAAAGTGTTTCCCTCTTGTAAATTCTTGATTTTTCAAAGATGTCTTCGAGTAAAGTTTCCGTAAACTGGAATTTTTCGCTGCGATAAATTTCATTTTAATGCTTGGGAAAATTAAGTTATTCTTCACAATTAAAAAAAATTACTGAAAGGCTCTAAGTAACTCAATTTTTATGGGTAAGAATAATTCCATTCAAAATAAATTCGAAGAAGAAAAAGTCTTTTTATCAATCAACTTTATATAAACATGGCAAATATCAAACTGTTTAATTTAATAAAGAATTGTTATAAAAAAAATTGAATAAAACCTTAATACGCTTTGTAATTTTCAAAAATACCTCTGGGGGGAAAATAAAGTAAGAATCAATAACCAGTGAATTATTAATTTTATGAAAGAAAACTAAAGAGAAATGGTTAGTGAAATAATTTTTTTAATACTTAGTAACATAGAAAAGGCTTTTAATATTTTTAATATCCAAAGCTCTTTAAAATTGATTTGAATGTTTTTATGTTAAAATTCACATGAAACAATTTTATCTTTTTTCCAGAAAAGACTATTTTTGAAAAACTTTCAAAATACGCTTAAAAGTAATTTTTTACAAGAAAAAATCTTTGTTACATTAGGATGATGAAAAGATAGTTGGAAAAAAAAAAACACAGAGTAGTGGATTTAAAATGTCAGATGCGTTAAAAATGTTTACACGCAGTAGTGATTAATGCTGATGAATAAAAAATAAATTAACAGTAGTTTGATATAAATATTAATTAGTTTTTTTTTAAAGTAGACGTTAAGTTACTGAAACAAATTGTGCAAAATATCTTAAATAAGAAAATATTTCTTTCAAGAAAATATTATGAATTCTTTTTTATTTTATACAGGATTTTAAAACGTTTTTATGAATTTCACTTGGTGTGTGTGTCATCAAATTTTCGATCGTTAATTTAACCAACTTCCCATCAAGCTAGAGCTCTGAAATTTTGGGAACCGTTCTTACTTGTCTAACAATACAATATTTAGATATTTGCGACCAGTTTTATCTAATATTTCAATAATTTTCTTAAATAAACTTTGTCACCATATAAAAACGTTGTTTTTAAAAACGTTGGTTTTTATCTCGAATTATTTAATTTAAGTTACACCAACTAAAGGAACATTCACATTTGAAATTTTTCTTTCCGGCCCGATAATTTTAAAGAATGTTGTAAACAGTCCGTATTGTGTGTAATCCAAGAAATAGTCCTTAGTTAATATTTTCGTATTTATTGACACACATAATTATGACTGGACGAAGAACACATATAACATTTGCGAAATTAACACATTTAAAATATAATAATGATTTGCTGCTAACAACGAGCGAGCTGTGCCTATTTGCACAAGTTAAAAAGAACACTTAAGAGGAGTAGAAGCACATAGCAACTGACTCAAACTTACTATCTCGTTATTCTTACAAAAAAAGATACATACAACACCATCACATGAACAAATGTGCATTTGTATTATAATAATACAAGCTTAAATTGTTATAGGAAAATATTTACAAATCATGCAAGATTCCCTTTTTTTTTAAATAGCACAGATTAGCAAGTGCGAGATTTTATTATTGCCTTAATAGTGCTTAACATTAAATGTAGTTCTTAGAACATACTTTTTATATCATTTTTTATTCCTTATAAGCAATTATAATTTAATATTCTAGAATAATCGTCAGTCGCAGTACTCTAAATCATTATATTAATTTAGAACTTAAGCACACAACCAACTTTATTACGATATTACAACTTTATTACATTATGATCTCAGTGAAACAACACACATTTCAATTTTATATACGCAAGAGAAATGTTCTTAATAGGAAAACAAATTACAATTCACTAAAAGCCATAAGATATGTAATTTGTTGACGTTATTTGTTAATATCTCTATATATCTTCTTTTGATGGAATCAAGAACTTGCTTAAGACAATCACTCGTTTTGTAATTTAAAGTCACAGTGAAATGCAGAACTTAAATTTAATCTTCACTTCCTCGACTTCTGAGTCCCTCCATCGAGACAACATTGAAAGTAAAGACAAATTATGTATGTCAGCATGTCAGTCTTTAGTTAAGACAAGTCTACGCTTTCATTGATTATCAAATCGTGATTCTACCAATTGAATTGGGTGAACAATGTACTGACCACTCCAACACATCGTTAATTTACCATTTCTTAAAATTCAATCTTTGTAAATGTCGAAATATGTCTGTTTCAACAAGGCCTTCGTGGCACTTTCCACAGCGTCTAATTTGTCTTTCGACTACTGTGTTCCAAACAATTACATTTTGGAACTTAGAAGTGAACATAACAGACTTTTTTTCTAGGAAGAATTAAAAATTTTCCTTTTTGTATTTACAATATGCAACATTACCTCTGTTCAGGGACATCTTTATCTAAGAAGCACTTCTGATGTACCCGATTCCTTTGAATATAGCATATATATTTACCGCTTATTAAGGGTCAAAATGTCTGGTTCGCTGGGAAGTATTACTGTATTTTCAAAATCTCTCTTTCTCCAGTACATATTATTAACCACGCAGGCACTTTTTTAAGACCATCTAAGAATATCAAGATTTAACCACTTAATGTTTGGCGGAAAATTGCGTTATGGATTGTTACAAATCTAAACTATTTTGACTATATGGATATTAATACAAACAAGAGGCAACCACAAATATAAAACGCTGTAATATAGTTCGATATAAGTTATTCCTAATGGAAAATATCCTTTATATCTGGAATTAAAATTATTCAATCTTAACTGTTTATTAAAATGTTGTAACAGCATATTAAATACTGTAACGGATATAACTATGACGAAAATAAGCTTACTGGCATTTTTATGGTAGATTTCTTTACATCGCACTACATTGTATCTTGAGGAAACTGTACGTGGGATAAGATTTCAGATAACCTCTGGAGATGATAACTCTTCCATTTTCACTCCGAGAGGAAACATGTAGGTAAATTGTCAATAGTTTTCACCATAACGTGCTCTACCACAGTCTAAACATGTCTCGGAAAAGCTATAATTCAAAACTTAATTGGCCATTCTCTGAGCCATTACAGCACACCAGAATAACACAAGGACCCTTTATTTACATAAATTCTCTTTTCATTGTGGAACAAAAAAAAATCTCCAATCATTCGGTCAAAACTCCAAATATTTAAATCTGTAACTACGATCGTGATCCCAACTACCTGATATATCAACATCACAGGTGTGAGAATGAGAAATGGCAAGATACCATTTCAGCTGCCACAATCACAATCGCGAAAATGATGTATCTCTCACGATTCTCAAAAGGTGTGACTGTGGTAGGGGGATTTCAACTATTATTATATAATACATTACACCGATTCCTCTTTTCTTTCTATCAATCGAGCCAATTATTAGATTTTTTTTTTTCCTTTCCTTTTCTATTTTTTTCTGTGATGGATCTCGAGGTTTTTGTTTTAAGATCTCTTGGAAAGAAAGTTAATGTGATAAAGTGAGAAGAGAATAAATTGGTTTGGGGTAATTACGGAGTTTACCGCCACGTTTATCCCTCCCCCTTTCCCATTCAACATCTAAACGGAGGAAACTGGCAATTTATCACTAAAAATGTGTCAAATTTTATCCACAAATGTAGAAAACTCGAAAGGAAGAATTTGTTATTTGGAGAGATTTAGAACGTTTGTCAACTTTTAGAAGAACTTTTTACAAAGCGAAAGAATACATGAAAATAGCTATGCCATTTATTATACAAATGAACTCTAAAATGTAACCAACATTTCTCTTTACTTAACACGATTCTTCTGAAAGTTATAAAAACTCCAAAAATTTTGGGAAATATTCTTCAACCTGGAAATTTTGGGAATGTTTTAAATAAAGAGTGGAAAAGTGAAAAGATTGTTAAAAAGTCAAATGATTTCTTTTAAAGCATTTATATAATCTAAATAATATCAATACTTCACACATGTATTTCAAATAGGGTATTACTCTTACAAAAATGATTAATATTTAGATATTTAGCGACCTGAATTCAATATTTGTTTAGTAAATTTGACTATATTAGCACATATAAAAATATAAGAATAATTCTATTTTTGAAAACGAATTCTGCATTTTTTTCATCAGATATATCTGCATATAAAACATTTTAACCATTCGTGAACTGTTGAAAGCATTTAGAAACAAAAGAAACTACTATAATCATTTAAGTTACAATACGTACATCTTCATGGCAAGAGGAAGCGTTCTGATAAATTAACATCTTCAACTTTCTTCCGGTAAAACAACCGTGACTCGATCTTTAATTCCCTACTTTGATTTGAATTTTCATACATGTACTTGCTCCATATTTTCTTCAGTTTCCTTGTATTGTTCCGCAAGCAATTTTTATATACACAAGCGTATCATTTTTCTCCTTTCATATATGCAAATATTATAAATCTCACTCCTTCAACATAGAATGAAGAAAGGTAATTTTTCTTTTTAACAAACTAATTTTGTAAATAATGATATTTATTTTGTTTGAATTACTATTCAGAAATATGGGACTGACCTTTGATACTAATAAAATTTTATACGCTAATCTTCTCGGTGGTAAACTTGAAGCATTTCTTATTGCACAGTAAGCGAAGGTTCGAAACTGGAATTAACTTTGCTATTAGACATGTTATAAATGCCCTCATTGATAAGAATGGTTTATTCAGATGATGGTACTCTGTCCTTGTATATCTTTCGAAAGATAATGAATGTTGCAAGTAAAAAAAATGTGTTGCGTAAGCGAAATGTAAAATAGCAAATAAGATTCGTTTTTGATACAATATATGTAGGCAATCAAATATTTTCATCTAGTTTTGTCAGAAGCTTAAGTCGAATTCTATGAAAATCGAATGTTATTTTGTCTCGTGATGAGAAAAATAATTTCGTCGAAAGGTTATGTAACACTGATTAACAAAAGTTGAGTTACAGAAAGAAATTTACTTTACATTCTTTTTGTTTCAGATATAGATCAAAATTTCTACATCATTAACAAGAAAGAAAATTCTGTTCTGTTCTTCCCAGGAATCAAGATCGAGAATCGAAAATTTTTTTACAATTAAATAGAAGATTTTAAAAAAAGCGAAATTCCTACAATTTTTCTATGAATATGTAAACCTATTGTCTTATATATTAAAATCGTTTGTTTTTTTTTATAATTGAACCCCTTCTTTGTCAGAGTCGAGCGTCACACGTTCAAGCTTTTTAGTATCTGAAAGGTTGGCGTCGTATATCATGCGATGAAGTGAACAACTTCATCGTTGAAAGTAAATTCATCGCTACTTACACGTCGTGTTATATGCCGTGATTATTTTTATATTTCTGAATAACGCCGCGGGATAATCTGTTACTTTTTTTTTTTCACATAGAGTGATATTTGTTACCTTTTCCAGTGGCGTGATATCCGTTGGAACTTATACGAAGATACTATTCACCATATTTTTGTTATTCATTACCAAGATTTTTTTTTAACAAAGTAAGCATTAAGATAAGCACCGATAAAAGTGGTACTACTATGGACTCCGGGATACTCGAAAATTATTTAGAATGAACAGGTGGATTATCTCGCAAAATCGGTTACGGAGTCCATCATTTTCATTGATTGGATAGCTTCGGAGGATATCCATAGCAACATCTACAGAAAAAGAATGACAAAAGCCAATGAAAATTTTTATTCAAGTAAATATTTTGAAGACTTGGGAAACATTCCGACAATAGACAAAATATCAAGGTGGACTAGAACCAGAAGAGAGGAAATTCTTATCACGAATCATTTGCAAAATGATAATAACTCCTTGGCTTTTTCATAAATTCCATCTACAGGATAATGCAATACGTAGCACAGGTAATCATATCAATGATTTAGATCATATCCTCTTAAATTTTAATAAATATATCACCCAAAGAAATCATTTCTGGAATAAACTCAAGAAAAATTCACAACAAAATATTACCTTTAAAGAACTTTTGAAAACAATAGTCGCTAATAAACAAGTGTTCAGAATAATCCTGCAGAAACTAAAGTACTTTGACATATACTGAAAGAAATATATCTATTAAACGGAATTATAGCCTTTTCTGCTCCATATCTCCCAAAAATCAACAAATAAAAAATGACAGATACATTATTTCTGTGATTTAAGCTTTGATAGTCAAATAAGATTATGATTCTGTTATCATAGTAAGATTGTAAAACCATTTTACAAGATATTTTTACATATCTTTAATACTTTTAATGTAGATATCCGTCTTAAATACCTCAAAGAAATAGATTTGATAAATATAATATCAGAGAGTATTTTGTTTTAATTGAAAATTTGGCCACATTTTGGGAAAGATGGAGAATATTTGACGGGATGTGTATCATATGTGTGATTACCAGTAGGTCCTGCAAAAACTGCTTACTGACAAAAGTATTTTACATTTCCGAATTCAGGATAGAACATATATTTATTTTCAGCAATAAAAAATACTTTTTTTTTGGGGGGGGGGGCAGAAATTAGAAAATAAATGGCTGATCCAGAAGGGGTTGAATACTGAATGTTATCTCTCTCTAATCCAATGTTATCTCTCTCTAATATCTTGTTCTTTTACAATAACTTTTCACGCATCATAAAAATATTTATTCCAGTATACGCTAAGGAAAATTATATATTTAAAACTAGAACATATGTTTTACTGCTGGTTAGTTTTAAATTAATTTCAAAAAATATAAGCGGTGTTGAAAAAGTGTTGTTTCCAAAAAAGCAAGGATATTAAATATTTAAAAAAAAGTTTTAAAATTAAAAACAAACATTACTAGAAACAAAAGTATTGTAACTGACCTCTAAGCATTTAATAAATATGGATATGAATAACATCAAATATTGTAAAATATATTTTATTTATTTACAAATGTAAAAGGACTAGAAAATGTCACTTAAAGTTAATTCAAAGTGTTGTAAGAAATATTTAATATGTTACAAAAAAGATTCTACAGTTCATCGTATTACAATATCAGAAAATAAGTTTTTTATGGCAAATAGCTTTGAAGCTTGCCACTGTACAGAAATAAAACATTTTTGCAGCGTTAGTAAATTCAATTTAGAAGTAATCTCATACGAATTTTTCGAAATTGTTTAATTCTTATTTTCTCCAATTATTTTAATACAAAATTATTATATGCGAATTCTTTTCAATAATTATATAAGATATAATTGATTTTTAAATTCTTCAAAATTTGAATGAATGTTTTCGATCGGGAGTAGAGAATTTTTGTTATATATCCCTTTCAATACCATTTTTTTTTTCAGAGAAAAAAATAAAATAAGCTCTTTAATATATTAACTACTTAACAAATATCGATAATAAACACAATTTTTTTAAAATAAAATCACCAGATATCAGTGGGATATATGTGTTCTATTGGTATGTTTCTATGGGACACATACGTCCCAGTGGTACTGAAAAAATGATGAAAATGAAACGCAAATCTTAATTAGTATTACTCAGATCAATTTTGTGAAAGGTATAATACAATAACAAACACTTATGTAAGGTACAGTTTTTGAAAAGGGTAATTTTGCTTAACCCATTTACAATTTTTGTCTCTTGTCCCTTTTTCTGTTTGATACAGCGTACACATATTCTGCGAGTTGAACCTTCTACTTGCAAGTGATTGTCTACATTCAACCTTAGTTTTTATATGCATTTGGCGGTCTGCCAATTTTCTTCCTCTTTATATTTGCATTACTGTTTCCCTCCGCCATCATTTCTTTGGCCAGCGGGACAAAAAATTATAAATGAGGTATTTTTTATGCTTCGTTTCTTGAAGCATTATATATGAAAATACACTGAATCGTAAGTATTACTAAGAAATATCAGAGGAACAGGCATTCATATAAATATAACACATGTTTATCCCATAGGGTATTTTAAAACAAACTGAGAGACATATAAGTCCCGGTGGCAGTAAAAAAGATTTGCGACCTCCTGGACAATAAAATATTTTTAATGAATTTAAGGTAACTGGACACCTTCGACACCAAGAAAAATGAACTTATATTATATGCCAAGTTTAAATAATCCTCACTTTCTTAAATTAAAAGTAAGGAAAGTCATATCTTAGCATTGAGATTTATCGGTACTCTTCCATTTTGCCAGCGCAAATCTCGCCAAGCAGACTATTCGCGACAACACACAGTATACTCATATTCCATTTGGCGCCGGTTGTATCATTTTTGGCGACTTTATCAGTTGAGCCGACGAAATGGAAAAGTACCAATTTATCTATACTTTTGTATCTCTATTTTTGAAAAGAAAACAATTATAAGCATAAGTAATTAATAATCAATGACTGTATTTACATTTGCAAATTATATACTTACCTTCAGTACACCTTGCATAAAATCTACTGAATATATAACATCAAAAATTTGTAGAGTACTTATAAACATAGTATTCTGCACACAAAATTAAATTTATTTATTCAAATTTCCCATAATTGTTTCACAAATATTGTATATTACTTAACATTTTGAAGCGTTTATTAGGGAAAAAAATTAATTAACTTTATAGAAAATAACCTCATTCTATAATGAGCAAAATATAAGCAGAAAAGATAAAGTATTTTTTTTTGAGGAAAAAGTACCAGAATCCTAAAAAAAACCCCTCAAATTTGAATGAAAAAAAACGCAATGGCAAATGTCTTTCTCTATAGTATATAGCACGTTGCGCTTAAATTTTTAAAAATCAATTTCTGAATGCTCTATTTATAAAATTCTTTTCAATAATAATACATATAAGAAATTAGTAGAACGGTCTCAGATTTTTAAGGGGAAATCAAAAAAAGCAAAATTCGAAGAAGTCTAGTGTCTCAGTTACCTTAAATTCTTCGAAAGAAATTCTCTTGACTTCCTCCACTTTTAATTCATTTTGAATCATTAATTTATAACTGTCACTTATAGTCAGAATTTTTTTTTTTTTTTTATCATTCTGTATTATTTTTCTATGTTATGATATTTAGCTGACGACTGCTATGGCGCCGTTTGATAATTCCCCGTATTGCTAACAAATTATGACTCAAATGATAACTAAATAGATTAATCTGTATATAATGGCTTAATAGTTGAGAAATTCCTATCTCTTTGTTGGTTTTGTTTCATACAGGATTCATTTTAATAATACAGGAGAGCGAAATTATGCCCCAACCCAACCACAAATGAACGTGATTTCGAATAATAAAAATGGTCGAATATGGCGTGATATCGTAAGCGTTGGCGTGATGTCGAAAAGACCAGGATACCTGCCTGTTCCAGGAGTTGGTCCTGTTCTTTGAACTTAATTCAGAAGTATGAAATACATGTTTCTAAATTACGCTGAAGAAGTAACCTAATATTTTTCAAAAAAAAAAAAAAAAGAATTGATAATTAGCAATAAGACTGTTACTTAATCGGTTAATGAAGTTGTTCTAGGAACAATGTTTTGTTACAAATATATAAGATTTTCAATGAAAATATTCACTACTTTTCTTTTTATTTTTAGTTATTTTTTTTAGTTTTTCTTCCTATGAGATAGAATTATGCATTTACTAAGAATAAAGAATAAAAGCTTGCAATATTCAATAGATATTTTAATTTGAAATAAAAATAAGTAACAATTTATGTATTCGAAAACTTACTTTGCTGATTTTTTGGAGTAGTTAAAATTATTCAAATTAACCTTAAGAATCTTCAAATTATATATATATATATATATATATATATATATATATATATATATATATAATTTGAAGTGTGTGTGTAAGATAAAGCAAATAATTTATCCTTAAAAAACACAAAAGGAAGAGAACAATTAAAAACCAAAATCAACAAAAAAACAAAAAACATTTATAGAACTAAGTAAAAAAGTTGAATCAAATTTAAAACTAAGAGATGATTAAAATTTGAATCAAATTTGAAATTAATTTGAACCAATGAATAAATCTAATAATTCGAATACCCAACAAAACAAAACATGCATATTCAGACTGGGGACTGAATTGTGGGGTTAAACTAGTTTTATGGTACCAACCCTCCCCCAATGCATCTTGTTGGGTAAAATTGGATTACTCCAAAAATTCAAGTTGTAATTTAAATAAAAGAACCAATAAACAAAGAAGAAAAATTGAATGGCGATATATATATATATATATATATATATATATATATATATATATATATATATATATATA